>JAAIIK010000431.1:361175-376719 GCA_014706435.1 Silurus glanis
TGTGTGTGTGTGTGTGTGTGTGTGTGTGTGTGTGTGTGTGTGTGTGTTTGTTTGCATGTGATTAAGCTTTCACCTAGAGCTCTTTATGCTGTGACCTTTAGCAGATGAGGGTGTAATGTAATGTGTGTGAAGCTGAGGTTGACATCTCACTCCACCTGTGTGTGTGTGTGTGTGTGTGTGTGTGTGTAATACAGATTAAATAATGACTGACCTCAGAGTCATAATACACTGTGTGGACTAAAGTTTGTGGACACCTGATCACAAGTCAGGTACTGATGTAGTCACAGTTCACATTCATCCCTAAAGTGTTGGAGCTCTATAGCAGGAGATCTTCCACATTTTCCAACCAATGGCAAGCAGATCTTCATGGAGATGCTGGAGCAAGTTTGGTTAGTTCAAGTGAAAGGCAAATTTCCTGCTAAATCATCCAAAGACGTCCTTTATAAAATTGTGAGTTCACGTTTGTGGGAACAGTTCGGGGTAGAACCACATACAACTGGAAAAATCAGGAAATTGGTTTGCTCCAATTTTACTTCCTGTTTTGTGCCAAAAATATGACTCAGGGATGATTACTGCCTCCTTCTCAGCTTTATTCTGGTTGCAAAGTGTTCACATTTCTTTTTTTCATCTCCAGACAGGATCTGGAATTTGAGAAGAAAATAATGAGCACTTATTATTGGTTCTTTTCAGGTTTCAGTTTTGCTTGGATAACTGGGTAAATGTTCAAGCGATTCACACTTTCTGGTGCATAATAAACTTTTCAAGGGGAAAAAAGGGTCTTTAAGGGTTATTGAAATAATTATGAATTGTTCATTTCAATAAAGGTTCAAATTCCCAGTTTAATTTTGCAGGAGTTTCATAAACAATATTTCAATATACAAATCTTGCACATTTGCCAAGCTCGTGGTTGGTTAACGATTCCCAGGAACATCAGAGTAGCCGATTTCCAGGAACACCCTCTTTCGGTTCACCAGCGCCTCCTGCTCATGTAATGAACCTCTGCAAACGCTCATTCCTCTGTAACGGCAGCATCTGGTTAAAAATAAAGGCCCATTTTCTGGGTCGAGAACCGAGTCATGTTCCTCGCCTCACATTCTTCTGATTATTCACTTCTGTCATTTGGACGTAAAGCAGTCGTTAAAAATAGTGTCGTGTATGGTTCCTAATCCCTTTCTCTCTTTTGGATCTCTCTCTTTTCTTTCCCTCTTGGGATGGCGTGCTCGGAGCGAACAGCCTGTACGTTCTCCCCGTGCGGATTCGGCCCTCATCGTCCTCTACTGAAGGACGCCTGTGATTGATTGGATGGAGGCGAATTTCTGTCACGTTCCCGTTCTTAAGAAGATAACGCTGCTAATAAATTTCCCCCTGTGGCCTATGACAGATCAGCCGGCATGTTCTGATGAAGCACGGAGCTCTGGGCATTTTCATTTCACACACACACACACACACACACACACACACACACACACACACAAACACACACACACACACACACACACACACATTTCCACCTGTTGTGTGTCTCAGGTTGCCTAAAACTTCCCTCTAACCACCTAACTTACCATTCTGAGGTTCTTGGTTTACACTAGCAGGTGACGTCTCTGTTGTTTTGTATCTAATTAGTGGGTGTGGCCTGTAGTAATTATAAATGGACAAACCGACCACACTCCGCTACATAATAATGTCGCACACGTGATGAAAATAGGACAGGACGCTAAATGGACTTAACGGCAGATTCTGATTTGAGGAAGTGAAGAAAAGCCGGACCACACAATCTGTAGGACTGAACTGAGGAACCGTTCAAGATGATACTTGAAGATACTTAATACTTCATCCTGATTTGTTTGCAGGGAATCGTGTAAGAAATGCTACAAGTAGTTGATTGTGTTTGTGTGTGTATAAATTTGTGTATGAGAATTTGTGTGTATGTGTATATACTGTGCTTATACAGAAGTTGATTTGTGTGTTTGAGAGTGTGTGCATCCTGTATAAACGGATTGTGTGTATATGAACAGATTGTGTGTACATAAATAGATTTTGTGTAAATAAGTGGATTGTGCATCGGTTAAAGGATTTGTGGGTCCATGTTTGTGAAGTCGCAGTATTACAGCATCCTTTTGTTAATGTTTTTCTCATTAGGCTTTTGGCAACACTGTAATGCAGCCGTGAAAATACAACGACCTTCAATTGAATTATTGAACAGGCGGCGGAGAGAGAAGGAGCGATTACGAACCATTCAACCTTGCTCTTTACACACACACACACACACACACACACACACACACACACACACACTCCCACCCCTCAACACACTCCCACTCTCCTCCATCGGGGGAAAGCAGGCAGAAATGGAAGAATTAAGCTATTGGCAAAGTGTCATGATAAATTGATTTACTCAATTAAAGCAGGGACAATGGACACGACACATCGGCTCGGCCGTTTCTCTGCCTAAATAGGGCCATTTTCTTTCTTCTTCTTTTTTCTTTTCCTTCTTTCACAGATCAGCAGTGAGGACTCATTAGCAGGACAAGAGGAAGAAAAAGACAAAGACAAAGAAAGAAAAAAGTATGGGATTAATGAAGGCACATGGCATCGATACACTTTCTCAGTGTGTTGAAAACTCCACAATAACACACACACACACACACACACACACACACACACACACACACACACATTCCATCGTCTGTGCACTCACCCGTTCGTACATCCGGTGCATAAAGTTTTGTCATTCCAGCACTTACCCTTCTCCGAGTCCAATCATCCTGAACACATCATCCATCTCATCCTGCTCTCGATCCCGCACCGGTCCTTTCACAAGGCGACGAACGTTTTTGTGCAAATGATGAACATTAGGTTTGTGCATCAATTTTCCTCCGACTAATTCGAAATAAATTAACAGCAGCACTTTCATTTATTTCTCCTTGGCACCATTAGCTTGTTTTACACGTACTTGAACAAGGAGACGCGGGAGGGAAATGTTAGCACGATGCGTCACGTGTCAAACTAAGGCACAGATATAATAGTAATAATAATAATAGTCACAGATACACCACTTGTATCAGTAAACAATGTGTGCTATTCCTGATGTCTATGTCGATGGAATACTTTATTGATCCCACGGGGAAATTGTTGCGGCTGTGCATTGACCAGGAAACAAACCCAGGCTCAGTGGTTAAGCCTCTGGATTACTGATCAGGAGGTCAGGGGTTCAAGTCCCAGTATCACTATCCTGCCACTTTTGGGACTCTTGAGCAAGGCCTTTAAATCGCACCCCTTCTGCGCTCTTACCCCAAGACATAACACAATCCAGATTTTGAGGTCGGGTGTCCACAAACTTTTGAGTGAATAATTTATTTATTTATTTATTTATTTATTTATTTATTTCCACATTTAGTCTTCTTATAATAACCTTCACTCTACTGGGAAAATGTTCCACTAGATGTTGTTGAAATTCATTCATCCACATGAGTGTTAGTAAAGTCAGGTACTGAGGAAGTGAGGAGACCAGTGGAGTGCAGTCAGCGCTCACATTCATCTCAATGGGTTTGGACCTCTATAGCAGGAGATCTTCCAATCCATGGAAAGCAGATCTTCATGAAGCTGCCTTTGTGCACATGGTTGGAAAAGTCAGGTGTTAGAATACTTTTTATGCCTGACTGTAATCGTGACTTATCAGTGCTGCAACAAACATTTTCAGGATGTAATGGTTGTGTTTAAAAAAATGAAAATAAATAAATAAATTGAGCCTTTCAAGTAAAAAGACAGAGAGAAGAAGAGAGATTTCCATTACGTTGTCATTTTGGCTTTAGCTCGCTGATGTCCTGGCCGTTCCCTTCAGACAGACAGCCTTTGACAGAAATGAATAGAGGCATCTGCTTCGCTTGAAATCTTCACCAAGAAATCTCGGAGCCCTTCAATAAACCTGACGAATTACCGCAAGACATCGGAATTCCAATCCGCAGTCTGCGAGGAGGAGAAAACGTATGTGACATGTTGATTCATTAGGTCTGGATGAGAACAGACTGACTGGGAGACCTGGAGGTTTGAGAAGGTGCATTTTTTTCACTGACTTTGACCCTTATTGATTTTTTTTTCTAGATCCTTCATGTACATGTTTGGACTTTTTTTATTGAACCATCAGTGTATATGGGAGGTCTCATGATGAGGAGGAAGGCAAGCGACAGCCAGTTGTGACCTGACCAGAAGATGAACATATTAACCCTGACCCTGATTTTCTAGATCAGATATCAGATTCACAATTTTAAAATTGAGAGTAGGGTTTACATAAACCTGACCACAACCCATTTTCCATCACTATGGCTCATATTAAATGTTCATCTGATCTTCACATAAACACGTTCCACTAGATTTCTAGGCATGTCTGTGGACATTAATGATCATTTGTCTACAACAGCATTATTAGGATTAGGTAATGATGTCAGGATGTCATGGAGTCCCCGATTCCAGTTGAGAAAGGTGTAGAGAAGATTGGAGCTTTGTGCAGGAAGTTCTACTCCAACCTTCACATTAGCAACCACTGAGCTGGAACAGATTTGAGTTACAGCAAAAGCATTTTATACAAACACGTGTATTGTTTGGGAATGAACTCCATAAGGGTGTAATCACAATAGGGTGCACTTACTTTTGGTCATACAGTGTTGCTCTTTCAATGGCACTTTTATGTAAAATTGTCACATTTTAGGGAAATGTGAGGATCAATATTTTTTTTTTCCTCTTAGCTCTTTATAGTGTTAGAATGTAAGATATAATGACCATCTCACACAATGTAAGTGGACACCTGAGCATCACTCGTAAAACCTCAGTCCAGAAAAATCTTAAACCACTTTTGAAATGAGTATAATAATGACCTCCTCTGACTGATTCCCAGCTGAGAAATGCTGCTAATTTGATGAGCAAATACTGCATTTAATGCCTAAAGAGACCATTGGGACAGGTATCATGCTGCCCCATGTTCAGGAGAACAGGATGATCGGTGAACAGGATGGTCAGAGCAAGTTTGCCAGATTGAACTGGATCAAAAATGTTGTTTTTGGAGCAAATCATCAGAAATAGATGTGGCACTATAGAAAGTGTGTCTATGATGCCCCATTTTACATTTTACTGATTAATACTTCATGACAAAATAAAAAAATCTAAATATATATAAACTGATATTTATAATTTGTTTTTCATTTTTGGTTTTGAGTCAAGTTTCAGATATTTTGTGGCTAGTAATGGAGCTGAAACCTGTTGACCCTGATGTTACCTTAAACAAATGTGTGTCTCAAACCAGCTGCTAAACCTTCTGCTGATTACGGGGTTACTGGATACTAGCCTGCAGAGTTGTGAAGGTTAGCTTCTTCGCTTGATTTTTATTTGAGGCTAGGTTGCTATTAATGCCACCCTGCAACTAAAGGTGCTCCTGTAACTCGTGTTTCCATTCTACATGAACATGATTGATGGATTCCTATTAAAAATGTAATCCAGTTACAGTCAACTGTACGTCTAGCGAATCTTCACCTGGGACGTCTTCTCTCAGTAAAGGACAAAACCGGTCTCACAGCATTGCAGCGAGCGAGGACAGGCGAGGCGATGCGAGCCGTGGGGCTTCATGTAGCCTGAATAAACTTCTAAAAATGACACGGACCCCGTGATGTGTAAGTGCTCAACTGGGACGGAGCTGTCAGGAAGATGAATTCGTGTCATGGTGGAGGGCTTTCATTAATGTAGCACAACGCTGCTCTCCGCTGTTTAAAGATGACACTGAGCGTGGAGCAGACAGCTCGTCCTGGTGGCTCATTCCTAGCGAGGTCTTCGTTACACTTTTAAGAACAGCCTCGGGAAATTTCCACGCCATCGAAGCCACGCTGATGGAGTTTGTTTTTCCCTCTTCATCTCAGAAGCATGTCTAAATAAACGCCACTACTGTCTCCCAGTCATTTGGGTGATTGTGAAATCAATCATGTTACCCGTTTTTCTGCTTTCTAGAGTTTCCTCTATGCCCAAATTCTTATGAACTGAACTACAATTCCCATTAGCCCTAGCAGGTAACGTCTCAACCAGCCTTACCTGACAGTTTCACCATGACCAGCATCATTATATTCGTTTCTGCACTTGGATTTGTCTCTATTACCTCTATATACTGTATGTGTCAGGATTATGTTTCTGGACTACAGTTTCCATCTGCCAACGAACCCTCACATGTCACATGATCACCAGATCACACTGTCTTGTAATTAGCACATGTATATAAGTATCTCCACAATCAATGTACCAAATTTCTAGGAAGAACAAGAATAAAAAGGGAGGTAGAATATTTGAGTTCTACCACTGGGACAGGTATCACGATGCCCCATGCCTAAAAGAGGAACAGTGAACAGGACAGTCAGTTCAAGGTTTCCAAATTGAGCTACTATATACAACTAATACAGGGTGCACCTGCGCTGCTCGGCCCTCTAATATTATACCATTGACGTCCCTGTGAAAATGCCCGTTGCTATAGAAACGATACCCAATCCGAACGAGCGCAATTATATAAACCTGTGCTATTGTCTGAGCTGCTGTCATGGAGAATTAATCAACATCACTCTTTGTCTCAGGTCTTTCACTTTAATGAATTAATATTGTCTTCCGCATCAGGTTTTGGTCTTTTTGTTAGATAAGGTTTTGTTTTCTTTGCAATAAAATTATCTAAAATATAAGATAACTTTCTTTCGGCTTCTCCCATTAGGGGGCGCCACAGCGGATCATCCGTATTCGTGATCCCATGTTCGATTTGGATGCCCTTCCTAACGCAACCCTTCCCATTTATCCGGGCTTGGGACCAGCACTAAGAGTGCACTGGCTCGTGCAACCCTAGTGGCTGGGTTCGGTTCCCTGACCGGGGATCGAACCCGGGCCGCGGCGGTGAGAGCGCCGAATCCTAACCACTAGACCACCAGGGAATTTAAAATGTTTAATATAAATCTTAGATAAAATAGTTGTATATAAAATACATTTCTGCATTTAAACCCACCTCTATGCATATATTTTACATGTGGGTTTTAATTTGATTATGATGTGGAATGCTGAGTATTGCGGTGATGTCACGTGACATCATTGGCCCCGCCCTTTCGGAAAACTACACCAAACATAGGCATGTGACGTATCGAAACACTCGTCTCACCAAGCAGAATTGTGTTTTTAACCTTGCACGGACGACAAAGGAAACCCGTTGATATTTTAAGCATCTAACCTTTTCTTCAGGAAATGTCACATCACAAATGGTTTGTTTTCTGTTTGTGCAATTTTTCCACAATATTTTTACATGCATTTTTATTGCAAATTCATTGATCTTTAGGATTTTGCACTTTTCATACATTTTCATTTATTTTTTTATTAGATTTTATTGCATTATAAAAGTTAAATGTAGGTCTAATAGCTAACGCACTTGATCCACTTAATCAAGTCCTAAATTCAGCAAAAAAAAAATTGGATTTCCAGGAACCTTAGATGTCCCAGCTCCCTTTTTTTCTCTTCACCTGAGCACACGGACCATTAACGCGGCCCGTGGGCTTCGCGAACCAACCTTTAATCCAAACTTTTCCGAAAGAGAACAGTCGAAAATTCTTTCAAGCAGACACTTTATTCTAAATGAAGTTCTGCTCTTCTGCTCTCCATCACCGGGGCAGAGGTGATACCTCAAAGGCAAACGCAGATTGAGGTGCTAGATCATTTCACCTTGCTAGCCTGTTTTGCTAATCGCCTCAGGTTTCTGGTGTTGGAAGGGAGAAGTGGAGTACTGCACCACTGTAACATGATAAATTACACTTCAAATATCCACTAGGGTTTTTCTTTTTTTAAATTCATGCTATTTTGAATAATGGACCTCTTTAGGGTTCAATGAATGGACATTAGGTTTGTATGGACAAATGACCATAAGATTGGTATGTTCTGTTACACATTTAGTCTCTGTTTGCTGTTATAGTAACCTCTAAGTCTTCTGGAAAGATGTTCCACTTGATTTTTTTGTGGAGATGAATTCAGCCACAAGGGTGTTAGTAAAGCCAGGTGTAATGATGTAGGTAAGATGAGGAGACCTGGGAGTGAAAAATTCATTCCAGTTTCAGTTCTATAGCAGGAGCTCTTTCACTCCAACCCATGGAAAGTATATCTTAATGGATATCTGAAACACTTGGGTCTTCTAGGTGCATGGAGAATCTCCTGCTAGCACATACAAAGATGTTACTATTATGTGCCTCCATGTTTGTGCAATACTTTGGATAAGAACCACATCTGGCTGGAAAAATCAGGTGTCCGAAAACTGAGCTTGAATGTCAGCTTTGAGAGCGCGTCTCGAACCCGGGTCTCTAGAGCAAGTGATGGACACTCTAGCATCCACAGGGAGGCGTTGGAACTCAACTGCAAAAAAATATTCTCAAAACAGAACAAACGAATGCAATAGAACAGGGAGACTCGGGATGACAGGAGACTCGGGAAGACACAGGGTATAACAAAAATGGGAATATTGCACTCGAAAAAAATGGGACAGAAAAGGGGAGACGCACTCAAGACAGACTCAGGAGCCCACAGTAAATAAAGCACTAGAAAAGGGTACAACAAAATGACAGGACTGAACATAGCAAAACTATGGAAAAACCCACAAACAGTTAGAGACCCAAACAGCACCCTCAGCAAAGCTCGTGAACGGTTAAATCACTGTGCTCGGGAGTGGAGCAGCGCCCTCTCTGGCACCCTCTGTACAGCTCGTGAATAAAGAAACCACCTTGTCGGTGCTCGGGAGCAGAGCAGTTCTATAGCTTCGCAGCTTTGCCTGTCAGGAGACTCAGGAAAACTCAGGTAAACAGGAGACTCAGTTGGACAGAAGAAACCAGGAGACTTGGAAAGACACGAGAAGCCAGGAAGACGGGGAAAGATTTGAGACTCCGGAAGACACAGAGCACAACAAAAAGGGAAAATATAGCACTTGAAAAAGGGGACAGCAAAGGGGAAGCACACTCAAGACAAAGACTCTGGAACCCACAGTAAATATGGCACTAGAAAAGGGTACCAGAAAAATGACAGAATCAAACGTAGCAAAACTATGGAAAAAAACCTACAAACACTTACAGAGACTCAAACACGGAGGACTCGAAAGAGACTCGAAAAAAGGCAAAGGACCATACACACCAAGACACTGACAGGATATTGCTGTTATTTTAGACAGCAACTTATCTTTTAAAAATCACATCAATCAAGTTACAAAAACAGCCTTCTTTCACCTTAGAAATATTTCTAAGCTAAGAAATATGTTGTCTATATCCGATGCAGAGAAGCTCGTCCATGCGTTCATGACCTCCAGAATAGACTACTGTAATGCATTACTAGGTGGATGTCCTGCATCATTAATAAACAAGCTTCAGTTAGTTCAGAATGCAGCAGCAAGAGTTCTTACTAGGTCAAGAAAATATGATCATATAACCCCAATCTTATCGTCCCTACACTGGCTTCCTGTTAAGTTTCGAATAGACTACAAACTACTACTTCTTACTTATAAAGCACTAAATGGTTTGGCTCCCATGTATCTATCCAGTCTTTTAACACGCTACAATCCGTCACGCTCCCTGAGATCTCAAAACTCTGGGCTTCTAGTAGTTCCTAGAATAGCAAAGTCCACAAAAGGCGGTAGATCATTCTCACATTTAGCTCCCAAACTCTGGAATAGTCTTCCTGACAGTGTTCGGGGCTCAGACACACTCACCCAGTTTAAGTGCAGATTAAAAACATATCTTTTTAGCAAAGCCTACACATAACACACATCACATCATAACCTTGTGCTCCAGAACATCTGATCACATGCACATTATCAACTTGTGCTGTTAATATCATGAACAGCAGCTACGCTAATTCCTCTCCACTGCTTCTCTTTCTCTCCCCATCCCGAGGCTTTCTGAGGTTTGGCCAGCTCCAGTCACGTCCCACCTCGTGAAGATTATGGACCTATGGGTGATCATGGAGAAGTAGATGCCGAACTTGCAAACATCCCGAACCATCTACAGACGTACGAGTGCCAATTGGATCCCACTACATGTGTGGCATTGGACCTCCTGGAGTGTTTAAAGGCTCTGGCATGGAGATGCTGTTGCTGGATCTGTGATAATCACAAATGTTGAGCTCAGTAGCTCCTACTTTTATACCAAAGACTGTAGAAAGAACATTTACTTATAATCTTATACTCCAGTACTCATGTTAGTTCTCACTCTCCAGTGTTCTGTATTGTTGAAAGATTTATGATCAAACTCTTGATGTCACCCAAATGAGGATGGGTTCCCCTTTTGAGTCTGGTTCCTCTCAAGGTTTCTTCCTCATAACATCTAAGGGAGTTTTTCCTTGCCACTGTCGCCACGGCTTGCTCATCAGGGACAAATGCACACCATTCACCTTGATTGTTGATTTCTGTAAAGCTGCTTTGAGACAATGTCTGTTGTGAAAAGCGCAATAGAAAT
This sequence comes from Silurus glanis, assembly GCA_014706435.1. Taxonomy (NCBI): domain Eukaryota; kingdom Metazoa; phylum Chordata; class Actinopteri; order Siluriformes; family Siluridae; genus Silurus; species Silurus glanis. The sequence continues at coordinate 371,663 of JAAIIK010000431.1, forward strand.
AAACTTGACTTGACTTGACTTGACAGGAGACAAGACAAAAACACTCACAAATACAAATACCATGAACCAACAGGAACCAATCAAAAGGGGTAACTTAAAAACACAAAACAAAAGAGAAGCAGGTGGGAGACATTAAACAGTTAGGTGCTCGGGAGTAGGGAAAAGGGAGTAGGGAATAGGTGCCCAGTGGTGACATCTGGTGGCCAAAGCAAAACAGCCCAAAATGTCAAGACATAATATGTTAGAATATGTATTCAACTTTTTCTGACTTCCTAAGATGACCCCCTACATGATCAGTACTTTAAGATGCTCTTTCCTGTTATTATGTTCTAATAGAAGTCAGGTTATAAAGTGTCATAGCAACCTAACCTATGTCAACCAAAAATGAATGGAAAACTAAGAAATGTGTTTTTTTTGTAACAAGTGACACGTTACATATAATTATTCATGTTATATTTAACGTTTAAAGCTCAGAATATTGGGCTTTTTTTTTTTAAAGCTTGAGTTTCTAAGAGCATGAAGTGTTATTTTTATTTGAATCAAGCGCTCTGTGAGCCATGTGAAGATTTATACAATCCTACACCACGCAGGCGAGCGCTTTTTGAAGTTTCAGGGTGAACGACGAGGCGGACGAGGACGTTTAATCTTGTTTGCTGAAGTGCTGGACAGCGTCACAATAATGAGTGTGTGCAGGCAACAGTGAAGCATGGTGGAGGTTTCCTGCAATTCATTTCTGCAAATGGAGTTGTAGATATGGTCAGGATGAATGGTGCCCTCAGTGCTCAGGTGTCTGATTGGCCCCCAATTTATTCCGCAGCAGGACAACAACCGCAAACATACAGCCAACACCATCTTCAGTGTAGAAGAAAAACAAGGAGTCCTGGAAGTAATAGTTTTGGCCTCCATAGAATCCTGATCTTATCATCCTCGAGTCTGTTTGGGATTACATGAAGAGACAGAAGGATTTGAGATTTTGGTGCTGTTTTGCAGGTGAATGGTGGCCACACCAAATATGTGATCTGGATTCTTCTATGTTCATTTGCTATTTATTTTGTATAAATAGAAATTCACACACTCTCAAACCCATGTTTTTTATTTTTTTCTTATTTGCTCTAGTGAAGACACCTATAGCATGACACAAGCTAAATCCATCACGAGGGGTCAGATAGCTCCTCATCATCACCCCGCTGTTCATCCATCATTCCTGAGTGGATCCGCTTGCCTGTGAGCGCTGAATGCTAACAGCTGTCGATCAATCTTGGTTCCCAAATCCTGCTTCAAATATAATCTATTATAGATGAGTCTTAATTTAATAAATGCCTCTTTTCCTCTGGATGATCAATATTCGCAGCTAAGAATGTTTAGTGGGGAGACATTGGAGAGAAACAGAGAGTAATGCTTTTTAGCTTTTAAAAATTCTCAGCCTGTAGTGCTGGAGATCCAGGAACACACACGTTTCCCCGAAACATATCACGAGTAAATATTCAGAAATTTGTGATAGTTGTATAAAACTCCTCCACCTTTATTCAATCTATACGACTGGAGCACCGACACTGAAGACATGCTACATATAAATATACGTCACAGCTCCATCTAAAAAACGCTTACAGTATATCATTATATATCTAAATATTCTTTATAAATTATATTATAGAAGATATATAAGCATAAGATTGGTACAGAATGTGACCATCCCATTCCACATGAGTCTCCATTTGTTGTTATAATAACCTCCATGCTGGGAAGATGTTCCACTAGATTTTTTGGAGATTTGTGAATATATATATAAATTAATAATCGGCTGTCTACCGATTAAAATATTTAATTGTGATAATTTGCATGATTGTCGGGAGTTAATGTGATTAATCGCAACTTAAATGCACATACATACAGATGTTTTATGCAAATGTATGTTTATTATCAGTGAAACCAAACTCAACATAGAGCATAAAGACAAAATATTTTTGTAAATGTTTTAAAGTAATTGTGGTGTTTTAAATGCTGCAAATCATCAGGACACCAAACGGAACTTTGGCTGTGTTTCCACACGGACGTTTTTTATTGCCGGATGTGCACTTCGTGCCGGATTTTGGTGCTGATTTGAGATATCTGAGTAAAGAAAGGATGTCGTAAATAAATGTGTTGCGTTGAAGGTTTTAATTTTGCCTCTTTTGTATTTCTTTCTTTCTTTCTTTCTTTCTTTCTTTCTTTATATATATATACAGCAGGAATTTTAGATTTTTTTTATGTTGCCACAAAACCTTTTTCGGTTGTTTTTAATCAGATTTGCACTGAACTGCAATTAATCCCAGCCAATTAGCAGAGAGGTTTTTTTTTTTTTTTTTTATATATATAAGTAAAATAACTTTGTTATTCATTTAAAAAAAAAAACCAACAACAACATTATAATGAGAGCTGTGGACTCTTCTGGGACAAGTTTATTAATAACTACTACTAGATGTCATTACGAAATTATAACAATTAGCATAAATGGACTCGAATCAGTTTAAAATCATGTCGTTTTCAGTCATAAAGATCATCTGGGTACAATTCTGTTCGTAATTAATGAAGAAATTAAAGCTTACTAATGGATTCCTAATAGATTTTGTACTTTTGCACTACAATTTAAAGTAAAAATCATCAGCGTAATTCATGTCTGAGGAGCCTGATAATTACCCGATGTCATGAACAAGGGGGTAAAAAAAACAAGTTCTTAATGCATCAGTCAAATTTAAGGCAATTATCAACATTCCTTTTCTCAGTAAAATGGCTCCCAAGGTCTGTTCTGTAATGAAGTGCTGCTGATGGTCCACCTCGGGGTGTAGATGAGTAAAAAAATGTCCTCCTGTATCAGACTTATGGCTCTGTCATATCCGTGGGAGTCTTTGGAGATTTCCAGAGGAAGGGGGACGGCTGGACGGCCGCACATAACTGTGCTTTTGAAGGACACATGAGATTGGAAAGCTTTTGGGATGGATGACATTGTCAAGAAAATACAGAGGTGCCTCGAGCCCACGGATCTACAGTGAATGATAAATGTGGCGTGTCGGAACACACGGGACTGAGAGCTTTAGGTTTGAGAGAGAGACTGACACAAGGGCAGGAATGTCTTGAAACAACCACCATAATAACTAAAAAACAGAGATCTGGCACTGACTCTTTAGCCAAACAGCCTCGATCTGGGCTTCCACCAGGCTCTACTAAACATGGGATCTTCTCACACTGATCATCTCACATTGAGATGAAATTGACTGGTGCTTATATGCCAATGTAGTAATCACGTAAATGTCAAGTCAAGGTCACGTGTCTCTGTGTGTAAATAACCCTGATTGTGTTACAAATAAAGAAGACATTGCAAATTGTTTTTATACGACATCAATTATATAATAAAGTAGATGACCATTTTTATCCATTTACAGTAACGCCTCGGAAAACGAGTCGATTCTTTGTCATGCTACTGAAAACTCCTGCCTGTTTCTCCATTTCACTGTTATAAAGCACTGACACTGGAGACTCCTTTTATAAAGGCATAAATATTCAATAAACATCATGGTCTTCTTGTTTAGAGTCACTTTATATAAAGCCATATGATTTCGTTCTATTTTTATTAGATTGCAAAGGGCAAAAGGAACCAGAGACTACATTTCCCAGCAGCTGCTGCATACTCAGATGACTTGTTCTGATCACTCACATCTGAATTGCATTCTCCTTAATTAGCGCTTGTATACAAGTTTGACCTTTTTCACATCACTCTGTCTCCCATTTGTCTTTCAATGCTTCTGACTGTGCTGTTGGTTTTGCTCATGATCAGGTTTTTTTCCCCCAAATTCATTAAAAAATATTACAGTATAATAAACTTGTAGAGAACACAGTGTTCCACAAAATACACCAAAACGCTGTGCAATGTCATTTCAGGACAATTTTAGACACAGAAATGTTGTATTTATTCAGAGGTGGGAAGTAACGGAGTACAAATACTTCGTTACTGTACTTAAGTAGATTTTTCTGGTATCAGTACTTTACTCCACTATTTATTTTTCAGACAACTTTTTACTTTTTCTCATTACATTTTTACACAAATATCTGTACTTTTTACTTATTACATTTTCAAAACCGGCTCGTTACTTTAGTTTTAATCCATTGATTTGGTGAAATGTCAATATTTTTATTTTCAATTTGATTTCAGCCGAACAACCGATTTCCTGTTACTGCGCGTCTTTTTCAATCCGCTGGTGTATAAAGTCCTGACTCTCACTCTTTACGAAGATAAGAATCAGCAGACAGAAGGCAGTAAGAAGTTTGGGGTTAACGTGGATGAGACAGAGGGAGTCAGTGATGAGAACATGACTGAGAACAGACACATTCATGATCATCATCATCTTTTCTCTGCTTGTGTTCTGTATGTGGATCTTCAGCCTGAATACATTCATTAGGTAACAACATTTTTAATTCTTTTTGTATTAATATATTTGGCTGTCAAAATTAAAATTATTGTAAACGGCACTAGATGTTATTAACACGCTATCAATTCAGCGCGCATTTCTGTTTTTACCATTTTTATAAAAAGTATAAATACATAAATAAATAACTAAATATAAAAGAGGCGAAATTAAAACCTCCAGCAAAACATACACTTATTTAAGACGTCCCTTCTTTACTTAGATATAAAATAAATAAATAAACTCCACCAAAAAATTATTTTAATCAGTTAATTTTTGTATATATATATATAAAAGCTTCTTGACTTGAAGAGGTGCACGTTCTCCGGTATCACCTCATTAACTGTCCGTGTGGAAACATAGCAAAGGCTCTTAATGATCTCCACAAGTCTCTGCACTGTTATAGCCTTTATATTTAATCACTGTACATATGCTACATATTTATCTGCACTATTTGCATGATTGCTACTTTTTGCACATCTGGTAGATGCCAAACTGCACTTCGTTGCTGTGTACCTGTACTATGCAATGACAATGTTCTATCTATCTATCTATCTATCTATCTATCTATCTATCTATCTATCTATCTATCTATCTATCTATCTATCTATCTATCTA
>JAAIIK010000431.1:400830-428219 GCA_014706435.1 Silurus glanis
TCTGTCTGTCTGTCTGTCTGTCTGTCTGTCTGTCTGTCTGTCTGTCTGTGTGTGAGTGTGTCATTAAATTAATGGCTGCACAAATTATTCTGCAAAATGATAGAAAATGCCCAGAACGACTGAACATCTGGATGAAATATGAACAATTACTGTGGGGTGAAGAGGAAAGATTTAAAATTAAACACAAAAAAGAGAGAAAAAACATTTCAACATCCACAGTATACACAAACATAGTTATAAATACTTTAGGTGATGATTTATAACAAATTATTGATAAATTTTCAGAAGTTATAGATGAATGGATCGTGTGTTCTACAGCATCTTCTGTAATTCCTAACTGATACATTTGAGAACGTCATAGTGCCTGCATAATAATGATACATGAAGCCATACAGTGTTATAAAGCATTATTACATCATGGATTCTACTGAAACAGATTGCATGCATATGTCACTGTACGTACACTATAAGAACTGTAATTATGGACACCTGAGCATAAGATTTGCTTCTTTTTGAACATTTTATTCCACATTTACTTGTAATAATGAGCTCCACTCTTCTGAGAAGATGTTCCACTAGATTTTGTGGAGATTTGTGGAGATTCATTCAGCCACAAGGGTGTTAGTAAAGTCAGGTACTGATGTAGATGAGAAGGTGAGGAGCTCTGGGGTGCATCTAAAGACATCCTGAACAGTTGTGTGTCTTCAAGTTTGTGGAAAGCGTTTAATGAAGAATCTTATTTGTTGTCCCAATACTTTTGCTATTTAGAATAGAATACATGTAATAGAATACATATTAAATAGATCTAAACCACTGATTCAAGTCTTCTCTCTGGTCATTTTGCTATAAATCCAGGATCATTGGAGTGTTTTGAAGTGATGTTTGACCTTCTGTGTGTTTCCCCTCTCCACACATGATCTACAGCGCTCCACCAGTGTGACCATTAGGTTCTTGGATGCCTATTTACTCTTTAAAGACCTGCTCTTTCCCTGGTTGCTTGCTTGGCTTGTTTGTTCGCTGTAGGAAGATCCTGGTTCTACTGAATTCCATTTTCCATTTGCTTCTTGGCCGAATGGCTGAAGGAGGAGAAGGAGAGGAGGAAGACGTCTACAGAGACAGCAGGGAAAGGAGAAGTGGAGGAGAGTGGAGGTTCGGGTTGGTACTTTAAATATTGGTACTATGACTGGTAAAGGGAGAGAGGGAGCTGATATGACGGAGAGGAGAAAGGTAGAGATGTTGTGTGTTCAGGAGACCAAGTGGAACGGGAGTAAGACCAGGATGTAGTTTATATTTCACCAAGCCTCACTTTTTATATTGTTTTCTGAAGTAATATGATGGTGCTATAATGTGTTATGAACACTGTAAAGCCTGCAATAAGTAACTGGTCTATATAAAACTTGATCAATGCATTATAATGCGTTCTATAAATGCATTCATAACTGTACCCAAAGCCTTTAGAGAAGGTAAGACCATCAGGCATCTTTGCTGCATGCAGTTATAATAAGGAATACAGGATTGGCTGGAAGTGATATCATTGTTGTTTGTGTGCTGATTCACTCGGTTCCTCTCTCCTCCTGCTACAGCACTGCGCTCTCGGTATCGTCCATGCTGCCGAGCGAGGGAATGAATTATTTATCCTGGTGCTGTGAGATAAAGTTAGAACCCATTAAAACGCTATTTGCACAAAATGATTATAGCATGTAAAGAAGAGCAGCTACATGATTTATTTCTGAGTCACAACCTTAGCGAGCTTTGCAGCGCTGCCTTTGTGGGACGTGTCACGTCAGGCACAAGACGTGCACAAAAACACGTTATTATATTAATATATTATTATAAATATAAATAATCAATACCTTTCTACTCTATAGGGACAAAGGATGGGAAGATCTGAGCATAAGATTAGTATGTGCTTCTTTTTAAACTTTTAATTCCACATTTTGTATCGATTTACTGCTATAATTAACCTCCACTCTTCTAAGAAACAGTCTTGATCAATTAACTGATTTATTTATTGATTTATTGATCAGTTGAATGACTGCTTAAATGGTTGCTTGGTTTGTTATATTAAATGATTGATTAGACAAACTAATGGCTGATTGATTGATTGGTTGATTGATTGGTTAATTCATTGATTTCTTAATTGATTGATAATGGCATTGAAAATTGATTCATGTTTGTCTTGTGTAAGTTAGTAATCTTATCATTTATCATTTCTTGGAGATATTGTGGGCATTTTATTATCAGATTAAGTGACTGGTTGAAGGATTGGTTGATGAATTAATTAATTCATTTAATGGTTATTCGAATGATTGGCTGGTTGATTGATTGATTGAATAATTATATGAATGAATGGTTGGTTGGTTGGTAAACTAATTAATGATTGATTGATTTATAGGATGTTTGATTGATTACTTAATTGATTGATTAATTGGTATTGAAAATGGATAGTCTTTGGTTTTTGTAACCTAATAACCTGTCAGGGTGCGAGTGAAACAGGAGGCGAAGACCGGAGGCAGGGCCAAGACCTGAGGCGGAGAAACGGCTCCAGCGGCGACCAGGGACAGAGAGCTGCCTGTAGCGGAGACCGGGGACGGAGGGACGTCTGCAGCAGAGACCATAGATGGAGAGACATCTACAACGGATGCGGAAGTGGAGAGACAGCTCCGGCGTAGGACAGGGACCAAGCGGCGCCTGCAGCGGAGTCCAAAGGCTGAGCGACCTCCACGGCAGAGACCTGAGACCGAGTGACGCCCTCGGCGGCAACCAGGGCCGGATTGACGCCCACTGGGGAGGTCTGGAGCGGAGTGATGTCCAGCACGGAGGACTGGAGCGTAACGATGTCCACCCCGGAGACCCGGAACGGAGCGTCGCCTTCGGCTGAGACCTGGACCGAAGGGGTGCCAACCACGGAGGTCAGGAGCGGAGCTATGTCCGTAGCGGAGAACGGAGAATGAGTAATGTACTCGGTGTAGACCGGGAGCAGAAAAACGTCCTCGTTGGTGTCCAGAGGCCGAGTGACACCCATGGCGGAGATGAGGAACGCAGTGACACCTTCGCCGGGGCTGTGAGCCAGGATGACGCCTTCAGAGGAACCCGGGAGTGCTTTGTCATCCTCCGAGGGACCTGGAGGAGAGACGTCGCCCGGAAAGGGACACGGGGGCGAAACGTCGCCTGGAGTGAAACGCTGAGGCGTGACTTCGCCTTCTTGGAGACTTGGGGCTGAGACGTCTTCGTCGGAGGAGCTCTTAGGCGAGACGCCGCCTTCGGAGGAGCTCTTTGGCGAGACGTTGCCAACGGAGGAGCCCGGGGGCGAGACGTCGCCGACGGAGGAGCTCGGGGGCAAGACGTCGCCTTCAGGGGAGCTCGGGAGAGAGACATTGGGGCTATGGTGTCACCATTGGGGCTATGGCTATGGTGTCTGGGACCATGACATCACTGCAGGATGGCTCTGGAAGCGAACTGGGGCTGTGAGAGGAACCGTGAGTTGCCATGCCACCGTCACAGGCGGACGGAGGTGATATGACCTCCTTCTTGCGGCCAGGAAGCGGTGCGATGACCCTTTTGCAGCCAGGCGGTGGCACGACATCCCTTTTGCGGCCAGGCGGCGGCACGACGTTCTCTTCGCGGCCAGGAAGCGGTCTGAAGTCCTTTTTGCGGCCAGGCGGCGGTACGACGTCCCTTTTGCAGCCAGGCGGAGAGGATCTCTCCTGGAAACTCTGGGACGGAGCCCGCCCAGAATCGAGCGGGCTGTAAGGCAGATCCGCCGGATTTATCCCGAACATCCCCGTGAGAATCCAAGTGAAATGATCGCACGAGCAAAAATCCCCTCCGAATGAGCTCCACAGCTTACTGGCGAGAGAAAGAGAGTCCCCAGACAAGAGGGAGATATGAAGCGCGATTTTAGCTGCTTCAGTGGTGTACGAGGAGGGATGGAAACTCATATATTCACCCACGCTCCATATAAAACCGCTCCTGAGCCGGGAATTCCATAAGACTCACCGGGGGGCGTGGCGCGGCCGCGCTTGCACGTTCCTTAACCGGCAAGGATGAATCGGCAGCGTGCTTCCGGGTGTTTCCAGAGGCGGAGCTTGGCCGTCGCCTTATCGTGGCACAGCGAAGCCTCCATCCGAGGTTTGGATCGCGCCGGGACCACGGCAGCAACCCGATCATCTCCCTGTCTTCTTTTTCCTTCCTATAAGAAAATTTTTTATTTTTTTATTTTTTTATAATCCTTTTCAGGAAGTTCGTTATTCTGTCAGGGTGCGAGTGAAACAGGAGGCGGACGCCGGAATACAGCTCGCTCAGGTTTAATGATGTGATAGACGGAGAGAGATACACGCGAGCCACCAAAGGGGGCGTGGCAGGTGGATCCCTGACATAACCATTCATCATTTGATAATATTTTGGACATTTATAGCCAAATACGTTAATGACTTTCCGATTAATTGATTGGTTGGTTGGTTGAATAAATTAAGTATTGATATTCAGTTGTTTGGTTGATTAATTACTTAATTGATTTAATATTTATTGGATATCATTAATATGTATAAAGTATCATTATACTTTATAATTTCTTGATGACACAGGATTATCTTGATTATTTAACTAATTGATTGGTTGATTGGTTGATTTGATTTTCAGTCTATAGTTTTTGAAACCTAGTTGGTCCTTTCACAGTGATCATAAATATAGAAAAGAGAAGGAAAGAAAAGGAAATTCAGCTTATGGTTGATCATGTGACTTGCAAAATGATCCAAATATTTTACAGAGGTGTTTCTCAGGTAACAGCATTTAATAACATATAAAATATGATATGATACATAACATAATATATGTAATTGCGGACTCAGGGACGAAAATGGGCGGAGTCATTGTCACAGTGAAGGTTTGGTGCGATTATAGTGAACAAGAATGGAAAAAAATACAAATGTTGTGAAACACGCAGGTTTTCTGCACATTAAATACAGATGAATTAAATGGTATATGTCACATTTTCTGTGATGTAACATCTTCCAACCTTTTGATAGATATAAGTTCACAGCACACACTCAAGAGTTTGCCTGAGTTTTGTTTTCTTCGCACCCGAAGACGTGTCCCTGCTGAAGACGGAGCTTTGTGATGAGGATCGGTGACTCAGCACGCCGAGGTTATACCGGCTCAGCGCTCAGCACCACCTTCAATAATCTAATCCCCCTAATCCGCTATACCCCTTGCTTTTCTTCATTATATATCTGCTGACATGTTGCCTCTTTGTCAGATCTCACAGTTGGAGAAAGAAAAAGCTTAGCACTCGGATCTGCTCATGGTTTAGATAAACTTTTCGTTGAAGTGCTGTCATGGAGCAGGCGAGAAGGCATTTGTCTTGAGAGAGAAGCAATGCTCCGGCTCGTATCTGGATCGTGTCAGGCTGGGTGATGGAAAGGTCGCGTTCACAGTTAAATACTCGCCGTGGAAATATTTATTGGCAAAGCTTCAGAGTCGCTCGGAAATGCAACAAGTTTGACTTGAAACATGGGTCCTTGTTATTAATCGGACTCGGGCTGACAATAAAATCTGCCAGAATAACAAATTGCCGGATTTTATACCTAACAGATGGCATGGAGCAAACCCTGAACAACACATCGACCAAAGCCACAATCCAGCCAAAAATGTCTGTCTCATTCCATCCACATCCGATTCCACATTTAGTCCCCATTTGCTGTTAAAATGATCTCCACACTTTTAGGAAGGTGACCCTTTTAGACATTTGTGGAGATTCATTCAGGCTCAAGAGTGTTAGTAAAGTCAGGTACTGATGGAGGTGAGGTGAGGAGGCCTAGGGTGCAGTCAGTGTTCACATTCATTCCAATAGGGTTGAAGCTCAACCCATGTAAAGCAGATCTTCATGGAGCTGGATGAAACAGGTTTGGGCTTCTAATTCAATCCAAAGGCGTCTATGTGGTAACTAAATATGTGGTAAAAAATTCTTATAGCTGGAAAACTCATGTGACAATACTTTTGGGCACAAGTGGTTCTGCTCTGGAAGTGAGCAGGAAGCAGAAGAAGAAGATAGAAGATGTCAGGCCAGCTGCAGATCCATCGCCGGAGTAACGATCGCATTTACAGCTCAGCTCTCTCACACCGATGACCTTTAACGACCTGCTCGCTCTCACTGTCGCCCCCGGCTACAACATCGCTGCCGAACGATTTATTCCAACAAAAAGCAGGAGAAGAACATCACAGAGCTCCTCAAATGTACAGTGATAAAACCAAACAAAAAACACACCACGGGTTTCATCTCATTTAACAGAATCAGAAAAAAATGATATATTATATCTACGTTCAGACGCAGAAGAATATCGTTACTTACAACTATTCTGTGTCACTAAATGATTTTTCTTTGCAAATGTGTCATTTTTATCACCTACGGGAATTTATTTTCACGTGCACACAATTCATTTACATTACAATGACTAATGTTTTAATAGAATTTGTGTCCATTAAATTATTCCCAATACATTGGAGTTTCTATCAAATCAGATTCACATCATGTGATGTCGAGGTCAAAGCTATCTGCCGTAAGGCCTTCAGAAAACACCCATGAAACTGTTACTTTAACCAAGCAGAATGCAACACCAGGGCCCTCTAGCAGGCGTCGCACTAGTCAGATCTCGCAAACCGCATCTGTAGCAAACTGCATCTTAAATATGTTCATTTAAATATACGAGCTGTTTTTTCATTTCACAATGACACAGGAGAAGACACTAATTCATTTGCAGATACACTCACAAGGACATTTACAAGACAGACTTTTCATGAAAAGCTGGACATCGTGAGGAAAGGTTTTTTCCAGAATTTCCAGAGAAACAATTTCAAATTACCAGGAAAACTGTAATGCACAAAAAAAAATCTGAGTTAATTTGATGAGATGAATATCGGTGCTTCTGCTGGAGATGATGTATGTGCAGGTTCAATTGTGGCTCCAGTGAAAGAAGACGTGTTGAATCGTGTTCACTGGGTTTCTTGCTTTAGTGATGACTTTTATTCTCACTGTATGAGATCCTGTGTGTGATGCAGCTCTGTTCTACTGCACTTCTCTATAATACTGATGTTTTCTACAGCCATGGCATCATAATGATGGCATTAAGAGGTGGATTGATTTAGGTAGGACGCCACCGAAGGTCTAGTGGTGAACTGCATGGCTCATCACTATTTGCAACATGTCGATAATGTGTTATAGATTCATGTTAGAGGTTTTTCACTGGTGGAACCGTGAAGGTGTTCACTAAAGCAGCGTCTCCCTCTGACTTACATATTCATTACTGCATATGCGTCCCGTCTAATCTGTGAGTATATTATCCTCTACGAGGCATTAATGGATGTTTTCCCGTCGGCCGATCTGGGATAAATAAGAATAGTGCCGTGTAATTAATTTATTCTGACAGCAACATAGAGATGATCCATGCGAAAGCGTACTGCCTCCGAGCTCGGTGATTATTCAGCGTCTGAATCTCGACTGGATCAGAAATCTGAATCACGATGCTGTAATAAAGACGTGTACTGTGTCAAATGAAATAAAGAAGTCCAGGTGAGAGCATGATGCTGCGATTCTTTGATTCCGCTCCATCCCGTGCCTGATAAATGTAATAAACTCAAATCTGTTCACATCTGTAGCACCAGATGATCACTTTTCTTGACCATGTGTTTCACAAATAATACAGATAAGACACTTCAGGGTCCAGATTTTAGATTAGATTCAGTTTAGATTCAACTTGTCATTTAACAAGTTACGGTACAAGGCAACGAAATGATGTTAGCATCTAACCAGAAGTGCATTGGTAGCAGTGTAAAGTATTTACATATGTACAGGTTGGTAAGGCTGTGATATATGATAGATATAAATATTGACAGATGAATGAACACTATGAAATGAGCAATATGAATATAAATAAGCAGTGCACTGAGACATAAACAGGAGGGTAGATGGTGCTACTGGGGCACAGCATGGAAACAGATGTGGTGAAAAAGCTGTTCCTGAACCTGCACCTGTAGCAACACCCAGAGGGCATGAGGGCAAACAGTCTATGAACAGGGTGAGAGAAGTCCTCTGTGATTATGTAAGATTCCTTGAGACAGCGTTTCTTGTAAATGTCAACAGTCTTTGGGAGTGAAGTTTCCACAATGCGTTCAGCAGTTCTCACCAACCTCTGGAGTGCTTTCCGGTCTGACACAGAGCAATTTCCATTCCAGACTGTAATACAGATGGTCATAATGCTCTGCAATGGTAGAAGTTAACCAGGATGTCTGAAGAAAGATAGTTCTTTTTCAGAGCCCTTGTGAGATGTGGATTCCCAGGAATTTGAGGCTGGTGACACGATCTACCGCTCCATTGATATGGATGGGTCTGTGGGTGCTGCGTTTTTCCTTCCTCAAGTCTACGATGAGCTCCTTGGTCTTCTTGGAGTTGAGCAGCAAGTTGCTGTCAGTGTACCATACAGCCAGGCGCTTCACCTCCTCCCTGTAGGCCGACTCACCGTTGTTCTTGATAAGATAAGATAAGATAAGATATAAGATAAGATATAAGATAAGATAAGATAAGATAAGATATAAGATAAGATAAGATAAAATAAGATAAGATATAAGATAAGATAAGATATAAGATAAGATATAAGATAAGATAAGATAAAATAAGATAAGATATAAGATAAGATAAAATAAGATAAACCTTTATTCGTCCCACAGTGGGGAAATTTCTTTGTTACAGCAGCATGAAAAAATAACAAATAAATGCAAATATATAAAAGAATAGACGAATAGACATACTATAGTATACAAGTATATACACAACACAATGTATAAATACAAATGAGGAAAAAGTACGTATTGCAGGTAGTATTGCACACAGGTAATATTATTACACAGTAAAACAGTAATAACAGTAACTATTACACCATTGAACAGTAATAACAGTGTATATTATGGTAAATGGTTCACTGGGAGCAGCTTTGATTGTAAAGTCTAATAGCAGCAGGGAGAAAAGACCTTCTGTATCGCTCCTTCAGACACTTAGGATGTATCAGTCTGTCACTGAAGGAGCTGCTCAACGAGGTAACGGTTACATACAGGGGCTGAGAGGCGTTCTGCAGTAATGATGATAGTTTAGCTCCCATCCTCCTTCTCCCACCTCCTGTACAGTGTCCAGTGGAATCCCCAGGACTGAGCTGGCCTTCCTGATCAGCTTGTCCAGTCTCTTCCTGTCTGCAGTAAAGATGCTGCTACCCCAGCAGACCACACCATAGAATATGGCTGATGCCACAACAGAGTCAAAAAAGGTCTTCAGTAGCTCCCCCTGCACTCCAAAAGACCTTAATCTCCTCAGCAGAAAGAGTCTGCTCTGCCCTTTCTTATAAATTGCCTCAGTGTTGTCTGTCCAGTCCAGTTTGTTGTTTAGGTGCACACCCAGGTATTTGTAGGAGTCCACTCTCACAATGTCCTTTCCCTGAATGTTTACCAATGGAAATGATGAAGTGTGTTTGTGCCTACGGAAATCCACCACCAGTTCTTTGGTTTTCCCCGCGTTTATCTGGAGGCAGTCTGATCGTATACCGTTGTATTGTCTGCAAACTTGGTTGGGTGAAGAGGGAGTAAGTAAGAGAGGAAGAAACTCAACACATAGCCTTGTGGTACTCCAGTGTATCTTGTGGTACACATTCTGGGCCCTGTTGGTCAGAAAGTCCAGTAGCCAGTTGCAGAGTGTTATGCTAAAGCCCAGTTCTCCATGTTTGGTGATTAACTTGGAGGGGATGACAATGTTGAACACTGAACTAAAGTCAAGGAACAGCAGAACATGACATGCGTGTCTTTATTGTCTAGGTGAGAGAGTACAGAGTGCAGCACTGTGGAAACTGCGTCCTCCATGCTCCTGTTCTTGTGGATGTGGGTCCAGGGTGGAAGGAAGACCAGGATCCTGTGCCAGGATCACCCACTCAATGCACTTGGTAATGATGAGGGTGAGTGCTACTGGGCAGTAATTATTAAGGCACGTTGCAGTGGAGTGTTTTGGCACTGGCACAATGGCGGTAATCTTAAAGCAGGTGGGCACAATCGCTTAGGCTAGGGACAGGTTGAATAAATCCGTTAGGAGCCCCGCCAGCTCTTCAGCACATGCTCTGAGATCGCGTCCAGGAATGCCTTCAGCATGCTGACATCACTTGGGAATAGAGTGTAAGAGGCTGGTGATCCACCAGGAGCTCAGCTTTGGTTGCTGACTCCTGGTTATCCCTTTTAAAGCGAGCAGTGGTTGGGCTTGCAGTCACTAATGGCACAATTCCCTGCCACATAAGCTGGGGTTTGAGTGAGTTAGACTTTAGAAGTATTTCTAAATCGTCAACTTTTAGCAGTGCTTGGTCTTAATGCCCCACCTCAGGTTAGCCCTGGCTGCACTGTAGGCTTGTGCATCACCAGATCTGAAGGCAGTGTTGCAGGTCTTCAGTAAGAGGCGAACCTCTCTGTTTATACATGGCTTCTGAATGAGGTACAGAGTTATTTGATACTGTGTGTTAACTGTGTCTATCATGGTGTTTATATAGTCCAATATGAAGTAAGTGTAGCTTTCAATGTCTGTGTAGGAGTCACAGCAAACTTGTGCCACTTGGTATGTTGAAACTGGTCCTGCAGAACAGACTCTTGATCATCCTCACTGTGGGTTTCACACGTTGGATGAGTGTTGAGTACTTGGGTGAGAGAAACAAAGAAAGGTGATCTGATTGTCCCATCTGGTGGGATGTATACAGTGGTAACTATGTAAATTGAATTTAAATTCACTTGGCAGATAAAGAGGTCTGCACTTAACCAGAAGAAATTTCAGGTTAGGTGAGCAGTGCCTTCCATTGATAACTGAATTTGTGCACCAAGCTTTGGTTTTATAACTGCACAGCCCTCCACCTCTGGTCTTACCGGAATCCTCTGCTGTCCTGTCTGCAGAGCATTTAGCTAACTTAATAGCGCTGTCCGGAACGCCGCTGTTCAGTCATGTTTTTGTGACAATCTTGATGTTAGAGTCCATGATCCTGCTGTTGTTGGTGATGCATAATCGCAGTTTATACCTTTGTTGACCAGTGAAAGGACATTAGCACAGAAAATCCGGGGAAGAAATAGACAATGCGGTGTTATCCTCTGCGCTTCCTCCGCCTTTATTTACGGCGCCTGTGATGAATTTCCCCCGGTTGTGTAAAGCGAGCAGTCTCCGGTGTTCTGGTGATCTCTTGGGTGAGTCGTAGATTGGCGAAAGAAATAAAAGAATGTTCTGATCCGATGTCCAGGACTTCCAGCTGTAGGATGTTAAATCAACAACCCCACAAGGAAAAGATAAATCACTACTATAACTCAAATACTGTGGAGACACTGAGCTTTGTGTTGTGTGTAAATAAATCAACAAATGCTTTTAAAAATGTATTATTATTATATTAATATTATTGTTACTGTTTATTATTAAAAATCTCAATCATGACATTATTGTCAAACAGATGTATTTTTCACGTATTTTTAACATGATTTTTTGCATGCGGATGTGAAAAACAGTCGTCAGAATTTTCAAAGCACTTGACAAGTTGGTGACTTTTCCTAGAAACAAAGTCCTAAAACATTAAAACCTGAGGTGTGTGTGAAGTAAAACGGCGGTCACTCGGGGGACAGCGACTCGGAGTTCTGTCACGGACCGGACATCGATTTTAGCAACTCTCAGAACTTCGGCTCTATAAATCTCTGAAGCTTTTCTGGAGGCTGAATGGAGAAGACAAGAGCAGATGGGGAGTCACAATCTCCTCTAAGAGGTAATACAAGAAGAGTCGGTCCCAGGACCCGGCATGAAGAGAAGCCGATCTAATCCCGATATCCATCAGACACGGATTACAATCACAGCACAGATGTAGAGCTGAATCCAGCGTATCCTTTCTCCCCTGAGATGTCCTACAACAAACCAAGTAGGAATCATCTGAGAGCTGAACCTGACAGAGAGCAGTTTGTCTTCACGTCCTATTTGTTTGTGATGTAATGTAGGGCTCTGTAATTGTCAAGAAAATTGTCAACAACATCGTTGAAGGCAGTCTATTGGCCCAACAGATCTGAGGGCTGAACTAAAATGCCCTCTTTGATCTTGCCCTCAGTTATTTTTGGGAGCATCTGTCTTAAAATAACAAAATCCTTAGCTTTTTTTTGTTCATTGCTTTCACAAAATTCTTCATAAGTCCATATTCACAGATCAGAGATCATCCATATTGTAGAACATGGTGCAGGGTGGGGCACGGAGGGGCCGAGTGGGACATGGAGGGGACCAGGTGGGGCACGGAGGGGCTGGGTGGAGCTGGGGTTGTTTGGGGTTGTTCTACAATGAACATTCTAAAATTTTGTGCTCTGAATGACACTGTAGGAAGTGGCTACATGTGGGACTCCCATTTCCTGTCTTGTTGCTTTTAAAAGATCACCTACTGATCCATATGAACTTCTCGTGAAGCCAGAATGTCAGATGAAACCACTGATGGATTTTGTGCTGATGGTTGCTTAATTATTTTACATCCTGGATGTTTAAGATTCCCACAAACTCAAATTCCTAAAATAAGAAGCCAGAAAATGAGGTGTATTTGAAATTAGAGCAAGTTTTCAATATAATTCCTACATCATGTATATCTTCTTTTCAGAACACAACCTATACATATCTAGATAATTGACAAACAGTTGTGCATAATGATCCCTTGTCAAAACCATAAGAAAAAATCTGCATTGTGTGGTTGTGATTGAAGATCTTCCCATCCTGGCAACACACACTTTCATTTCTCGTTCTCGGAGCTCGCGTTCTTCCTGCCAGAGTTGAGTTTTAATTAAATTCAATGCTGCTTATGATGTTAAGGATTATTAATACCCACCGAGTCATTCACACCTCCAGTAATAAGACACAGTTATTGGAAAATAATCATCTGCAGGGTGAAAAGAGTGAATCATCACGCAGCGAGCTTCATCACACCACCTCACCGCTGATCATTTCCATAAACACTTCATTACCCAGCGTTAAAGTGTTGTTCCGATTCCCAGCTCCTCGTGCTCCACACGTTTTGTTCTAATCAGGAATAATACTGGATTTATCTAATGATTCCTATAACGGAGAACATTGAAGGTGTTGAAAGTCTCATCTCGAAGGTGTTCAAAAGGATTGAGGTTCGAGATCTTCCCCTCCAACCCATATCTTCAAAAGGCTGTGAGCACCACCAATCTGTCACTTCTGGGCCCTTGAGCAAGGCCCTTAACCCTGAACTGCGCAGGATCTGTTTTAAGGTATCTTCCGAATGCTGTGAATGGAAATGAAACAGGTTTGGGTCCACATATGGCTGGAAAAGTCTAGATAGAGTATTATAAATTCTATTTTGCATCTTGTGTAATGTAAACCAATATATAAAAAAATAAAAACTAAGAGGAATAAAGTTATAATAGATGATGTGCTTCTCCCTAATCAGATCCAGCAGGCATAATAAAAGGCGTCATTCTTTTAATCCCTCATTAATTAAAAAGAGGATTTAAAGAGAGCTGAGCAGATTCCTGTACAGGACATTCATTTAGAGATAAAGTTCACTGAGGATGATGAAGAAGCTCTCAGGCTGCTGGAGAACATTTTTTGTGTGTGTGTGTTTGAGAGACATTTGTAGGGGTTGACTGTTGGGTCCATGCTGAAGGAGAAGATGGTTCATGAATAGTTGTTTTATAAGAAAATGACAGTTTTCCATGAAACTGATAGTGTTTTATAGAGAACCTTCATCTAGACACTTGGAGAACCCTTATAAATCATGTGAAATGATGCAGAAGGTTAGTACAAACCCGCACTAATGGGTGCTGAAGGTTCCGGGTCGGTTTCATGTTGCTCTTCCGCTGTAATTCATCGTTATTAAAATGAAAGCGTTAATGGCGTCTTCGAGAAATTGCCCACATCACTTTGCAATTAATGCCGACCCCTGCGGCTTTCACGGTGCGGTGAGCAGATCGATATGTATTCTCGGGGGCTGTTTGCTCCACGCTCGCAGCTTACAGCCTGAGACGGCGTTAAAACCTTCACTAAATGTAGATCAATCGAGCGATCTTCACCGGAACATTGAACACAGCATTATGTTCAAGCACCGGTGGCTCTCGCGTTTCGCCTCTGAACTTTCAGCCTTTCTGCTCATTCCAATTAAAAAGCGTGAAAGAAAGAAAGATACTGAGGTTCATTTACGTTTACCGCATTCGCCAGATGCCTTTGTCCAGACTTACAATTACCTCATTTATACGTTTATGCACTTGAGGGTTGAGGGCCTTGCACAAGGGCCCGCTGGATTTGGTGGAGCTTGGATTTGAAATCACAACCTCCTCATCAGTGCAACTACTATCTTAACCTCTGAGATACCAATCACAGACCAGGGAGATGAGCCAACTTAAGACATTTTTTATCCATTTACAGTTACATTTTAGGTCACTTTCTGTTCTCACTTACGTTATAGCAGCTGTTCCAGCAGTGCAAGCACGAAGAAACACCTGCAGCTGATGAGAGTAATCAGTGCGCTCTGTCTCAGTCTGGCGACACCAATAAAGAGGAGAGAGACGCCAACCCCAAGAGAGAGAACCACCAAGCAGAGAGACGAGTGGAAGGGTTGCCGAAAGGTGATTCACACTTTAAAATAATACCAAATTCATACATTTCTAAGATATAATAACTACAATATGCAGGTATATTAGCATGAATTCCATGACTTCACAGATGGGTGAGAGCGCAGCTGAACTAATGGCTTTCTGTCCTCAGATTAGACGGTTTATTGTTTTGTTGCATGGCAGTTCTCAGGGTCTGACCTTATGGAGAGATCTGACCATCCACACAAAGACGTGTCATGGTAACGAGGAGTCTGACGTAGAGCTCACTTACAGTGTGACTTACAGGTCAGTGTGTATGCAAGAGTGTGTTGTGCTCGGACACTAATGAGTTTGAGTCTCCAGTGTATGACTAGTGTGACTATCGGTCAGTCTGAAGAGACATGATTGATCCGACAAGACTTTACACAAACCTCAGACCTCAGTAACCCGGCTCACAGTTTTCTGAAGAGTTTTCTGAGCTGTGTAGCTCCAGAGAGACCATGCTGAACCTTGTACTCCACCCAAAGTGCTACAAAGGACACACGAGCATCAGAACTCGAGCGTAGGCCAATGAAAGAAGGTGTCCTGGCCTGATGAATCTTCTTTCATCTTTTGTCCTTATAGTGCACCCTAGAGTTATCTCTTCTCTACAACCATGAGTGGATGAGCTTTAGAAAGGGAAATGCAGACCAATAACACGGATCCAAGTCCTGCTTCACTCCAACGTTCTCTTCAGAAGGTCTAAATAAAGAGGAATGATGGTGATCAGGAAACATTGAGTGATGCAACACCGCAGGAAGAAGAGCTAGCAAGCTCAGGATCAAGATCTAAATCGTGAAGAGACGTTACAGAGGTACATGTTAGCTCAGTGTTTAAGATGTTGGACTTCTGATTGGAAGGTCGTGAGTCTTCTTCAACTTTAAGAACTGACTGGACAGCTGATGTGTTGCACACCATTGAGACTGACACCAAGATTATCATCATCATTAAACATCAACAGGTTGAATGATATGATGCACTAAAAAAAGGTCTTCGCCCCGGGCCTGCCGGAACGGCCAGGTGGGTTGGTGCAGTCGCATTTGTGGAAGAGATTCTGGCTCTAAGGGTTCAAGTCCCGATTAGGACTCTTGTCAATGGTTTATGGTGAACAAATCAGAGTATCTGCTAATCAGAACATAGTCGTATAGTGTATAAAGGTATATCAAACAGTGTAGCGTAGAAGTAACTAAAACAAAGGAGCAAAAAAAAAATTGTTAGAAATAAAATATTACATTTTACAAATTAATAGTAAATAAAAATATAAAACCAGAAATGATAGATAGACATTCCCCCACATTCCTCCCCTTAAGGCCATACCTACCCATCACCTCCTCATCACCTCTGTTCCCTTCACCTTCATGCCCATTAAAGTCACCAATCGTTCTTTCATAGGTACACCATCTACCACTTCATCTAATTCACTCCAGAATCTTTCCTTCTCCTCCATCTCACAGCCGACTTGTGGAGCATAGGCACTGATGAACATGAAGCTGGAAGTTGAAGGGATGATGATAAATGTCATCACCCTATCAGAAACTCTCTTCACCTCCACTACACTCTTACTGTACTCTTCCTTCAGAATCACCCCTACACCATTTCTCTTTCCATCCACACCATGATAGAACAGTTTAAACACCTCTAATGTTCCTGCTCTTACTCCCTTTCCACTTGGTCTCCTATACACACAGCATATCTACCTTTCTCCTCTCCATCATATCAGCTCCCTCTCTCCCTTTACCAGTCATAGTACCAACATTTAAAGTACCAACCCGAACCTCCACTCTCCTACACTGCTCCTTTCCCTGCTGTCTCTGTAGACGTCTTCCTCCTCTCCTTCTCCTCCTTCAGCCAACAGGAGCACAATTTCCACCGGTACCCTGTCGGCTAACGATACCTGTGGCGGTCGTTGTTAACCCGGGCCTCGACCGATCCGGTATGAAATTCTTATTTGTGAACTAATGGCTGGGTTAACAATTTGAAAAAAAGTAATGGAATAAAAATTATAATGATGTAGAGAGATATATAGTGATAAATAAATGTAGAAGAAATAATGTGGTGATAAAAAATAAAAGTAGGATATATATGTATGTATATATATATATGTATGTATATATATATATATATATATATATATATATATAAAGAGAGAGCTCAGAGTAGCATAACCCCTCCTTTTACCTCTCCAGGGGGCCCAGGTGGGACAGACCGGACTTACTCTCTCTTTCTTTCTCTTTGCCGGATTTTACAGTCCCACCCAAGCCCAGCACTTACTGCTCACCAGGAGTCTCGAACCGAAGTTCTTTGGAGACCGGACTGCACCATTAACCCATTGAGCCATCAGAGCTGACAAAACATTGGCCTTTTTTAGGGGGTTTATCTTTTAACCTTCCACCTAAACATAAGCTGAATCTGAGTAAAAGATTTTCATTTGATTTACTGAGAGATCACCCAAGCTGGGATTTGAACCTGAACCAACCAAACACAAGAACCACTTTTTTACCCACTGAGCCACCAGGTAGTGAGTGCAGCCATGACATATTTTTAAGAACATTTATTTTTTAATTTATTCATTAAACCTTAAACACAGTATTAACCAGTTTTATTGCTGATACACCTCAGCTGGGAGACAAACCGGAGTATTTACTTTACAAGACACACACACACTTACCCACTGAGACGCCAAAACCTTGAGCTGCTTGTCTTTGGTGGTTTATTTGGGTTATATTACAAACTGTGACTACTGTGAAAGAAAATCCAGAAAAAAACTTGACCATCTAGAAGCCCTGTAGTGTGGTGTGGGGGGTGGGTGGGTGGGTGGGTGTGTGTGTGTGTGTGTGAGAATGTAGACTCAATCATACACTCTTTATTTGTAAAAGAAAATAACATTGCAACAAGCGCATCAGTTCACAGTGTAGAATTATATCATATTTCAATGTTTTACTGACTGGTTTGTCATGTGGCCAGTAAATTGTATTCATGATTAGGTATGTATGTGAGTGATTTGGTATCACAGCAATTCTTTTGGTACTTTAAACCCATGATATTGCAGGTTGAACACAAAACCTCATCAACAAAAAGAAAAATAAATGTTACATTTAATTTAATTTTACATTTTCATTTTAATCACTTAGCTGTTTGGAGATCAAGTGGAAATCCGTTCCACCATCCGTTCCACCAGAACTAAGAAGAGTTTTGAAGCCTTTCTTAGTTGTACCCTGTGAGATGGTGGACTAGTAGAGCAATGGTAGAGAATGAAGAGATCAGTGGAGTGGTAGTAGAGGATAGAGGGTTCTGTGAAGCGGTGCTAAAGGATGGAGGGATCAATGAACGTTAGTAGAGGATAGAGGCTTCAGTGGAGCAGGCTGATAGAGGATGAAGAGATCAGTGGAGTGGACTGGTAGAGAATGGAGAGACCTGTCCAGCAGTGGTTGAGGATTGCAGCAGTCAGCAGAGCAGTGGTAGAGGTTTAAAGGAGTCAGTGGAGCAATGCTAATAGATGGCAGGATCGGGTGGAGGTAGAGAATTGGAGAGGTCTGTCAAATGATTAAGGATTGAAGAGATCAGTAGGGCAGTGATGGAAGATGGAGGGATCAGTGGAGCAGTGATGGAAGATGGAGGGATCAGTGGAGCAGTGATGGAAGATGGAGGGATCAGTGGAGCAGTGATGGAGGATGGAGGGATCAGTGGAGCAGTGATGAAGGTGAAGGGATCAGTGGAGCAGTGTTGGAGGATGGAGGGATCAGTGGAGCAGTGGTCGAGGATTGTAGGGGTCATTGGACTGGTAGTAGATGATGGAGAGATCAGTGAAGCGGACTAGTAGATGATGGAGTGCTCAGTGGAGCAGTGGTTGACGATTGGAGGGGTCAGTGGAGTGGTAGTAGAGGATGGAGGGATCAGTTGAGCAGTGTAAGGTGAGAAGAGTGCTTTGGGGTACAGGGGTGATCATTAATTTTTGGCTCTGTAGGAGAGCATTAAATCTGATTTAGAGGCTACAGGAATCCAGAGGAGTCAGTGTAGCACTGGGGTTGGTGTGGGGAACCTAGTGGGCCCTAACCCTGACCCTCAAAAGCCACTTGCAGCCTGGTCTGATGGTCAAAACCCATTTATTCACATTATCAGATCCATTCTCTTGGCCTCTAGCCAACAAAAAGTCAACAGTCTGGGCAATCTAAGCAAGAAAAAAGATTAATTCATTGACTAAACTTTAAGCCAGTCCTGTGTGTTCAGTTGTCTCTAAACCTAAAACCAACAGAAGAAAAAAGGATTCATAAAACCCAGAAACATCATTCAAATACACGTTTACACAATGACCCGACTCAGCTTCAAAGCCTGGCCCTAAAACAGTAGTGTTATACAACAAGTGATTATTAAATCATCAACAAAGGCTTCTTCTTCTGGCTGTTTAAATTAGGGGTCTCTACAGCGGATCCGTCTCCACACCCCCCTGTCCTCTACATCTGCCGCTTTCAAACCAACTACCTCCATGTCTTCCCTCACCACAGCCATAAACCTCCTCCTTGTTCTTCCTCTTTTCCTCCTTCCTGGTGTCTCCATCCTCAGCATTCTCCTACTGATATACCCCATGTCCCTCCTCTGCACATGTCCAAACCATCTCAATCTCACCTCCCTCACCTTGTCTCCAAAACGTCCTACATGCGCTGTCCCTCTAATAAACTCATTTCTAATCCTGTCCATCGTCGTCACTCCCAACGAACATCTCAACATCTTCAGCTCTGCTACCTCCAGCTCCACCTCCTGTCTTTCACTCAATGTCACTCACTCAATGTCTCTAAACCTACAACATCTAATAATAATAATAATAATAATAATAATAATTATTATTATTATTATTATTATCACATAATGCCAAATAATTAATTATAATAATAAATTAAGAGAGTAATTATAATTTTCCTTCAGTGCTTCACAATTTCTATTTATTCTAAAACAAAAAACACCAAAATGTTCAAAAATCTCATCATTTAATTTTTTTTTTTTTTATCAACACAGCGAAAACACAAAACTAGACTTGTGGAAAGAAGAGTTACTGCAAGATGAAGAACACTTTATAACCACTGTGAGTTTATTTCATCTCAGGAAGTCAACTAAAAATCAACACTCTGTGTGTGTGTGTGTGTGTGTGTGGGCTGTTCCTGCTCTGTGACCCCGGCGCTCCACGGAGGCTTCCTATTCTACCCACTTCAGTTTTTTGAGGTTTAACATGGCAGTGACCTCTAACCTGGTCCAGGTCCCTTGATTTCCCTCCGCTAGCTGTTTAATGCAGCAGTCGCTCCGACTCGGAGATAAAACTCTGCTCTGAGCTCCACATGGACTGGCAGAGAAAATTCAGCCATCACAATTCCACAAACACTTAACAGCACCACGTCTACAGGACTCTCTCTCTCTCTCTCTCTCTCTCTCTCTCTCTCTGTGACCTGGGGAATGTCCGAGGCAGGCACGTTACTGGGCTTGGCGAGTTCGTTAATCCTCACTGCCAGTGCTGCTGCTGCCTGTGGGGAAAAAGCAGAATGAGATATTTTAGAATTAGGTAGATATTTTCTATGAGTAAGTTTCGGACCGAGCATCCCTTCGCATCTCTTCGTCCTCTGTTTTGCTCCGTCGGCTCCTCAAGGATGGTGAGATGGTGATTGATCAGGCGCCAGCCGTGTCTTGCTCTTCAGCCCCTCTTCCGTCATGTGTTTGCTTGCTTTCCAAAACACGGATGCTAAATGGCCGCTGTCCGTTCAGCACCCCATTTGCAGTCGTGTTCGGAGCTCACCATCTCTCCATACCCAGACATCACAATATATATATATATATACAGTGGAACCTCGGGTTTAACTGACGGAATTTAATTCGCTCTGGTACTTTATTCGTAACCTGAAAAGTTTGTACGAATTTCCCCATAAGAATGAACAGAAACTTCGGTAATTCGTTCTGGACAACCAAAAATATTACTTTAAAAATAAAAATAAAGCCAATATTCACTAATATTATTTACTTTTAACGTTATATTGAAATCATACCATATAAAAACATATAAAAGAGGAAAACATTATCTTTACTGGGTACTTTACCTTTGAGAAGACTCGCTGCTGGCATGATGGAGACGACGTTCGTAGAAGGGGGAGGAGGGAGAGTTATTGTTTGGAAGGAGAATCTTATTATATTATATTATATTATTTATATATTATTATATATTATATTATAGAATATTAATGAATATTAATGAAATAAAGACACAGTGTTAACACGAACGCTGAGACAATGCTCTCGCTAGGTACACAGGACGCTAACTGATGCGACGAGCTGCGTGGGAGAGCGTGGGTGGCGATACAAAAAGAACCAACTTGCATGCGATTTTTTTTGTGCGTAACCAGGGGCAACAATTTTGATGAACTGTGATTCGTAACCTGAATTAAACGTATGCCGGGGCGTTCGTAACCCGAGGTTCCACTGTATATATAAAAGTTGGTGGACATCTGACCATTTTAACCTACAATCTTCTGGGAAGATGTTCAATTCAATAAACAAGAAATTCAATAAACAAACTTACAGATGATGACCTCTGGCATGAAAATAACAAAGAATATCAGAGAGACATCTGCTGCATCAGTGCTGTTGTGAAGTGAAATCTAAGATGGCTGCCATGACTATAAAGGACTATTTCACTAGTCAGAACAGAGGTTTTATTTATTTACTAAAAAACACTTAGGATACACAGAAAATCAGTCATTTTATATAATGAATAATACTAGAATAAAACGAGCTTGCGTTATTCAGAGAGCATTAGCTGCTAATCAATGTAGAACCCAGTAGTTAGCTCAGTTAGTTGTAATACAGAGTAATGTGTAGATGTGTAGACGTGTTCTGGCACACCATTGATTCCCTGCCACACTCTGCTCCCCACTCCAACCCCAGAGACCCGGTCAGGAAGTATGTGAATGAAGTGCCTGGCGGCTTCTGTTTGTTTTCCACTTGGCAGATGAATAATGCATAAAAAATTACAAACGATTGTGGCGTGCCAATCAGCAGTGTACGGCTGTGGAGAAACAGAACTGCTCTTCTTTTGTCAGTCCTGGAACTTTGATCTCAACTTTCTGAACCGATTGAAAAGAAATGAACTGTTTTAACCCTCCAAGTGCAGCAGATCCACTTCTTCACTTTCTCCAACCCCAGACTTGTGTTGTTTATATTATCAAGTACATGTAAAAGAAATTCTGGTTTCTATACTGTGTTCATGTGGCAAAAACTTCAAAAATCATATTTGGCATAACTTCAGAACCAGGGTTTTGTTTATATCATTTACAAAAATTTCAGAAACAGGTTACCAGGTATACTGTGTACATGTGGCAAAACTTCAGAACTTAATTCTCAATACCATGTGCATATGGCAAATCCCTGAACTTGGTTCTTCATACCATGTATATGTGATTATACCTCAGAACCAAACTATGAAATATTGATGTGGCAAAACTTCAGAACTGGGTTTTTAATACCATGTACACCTGATAACTTCAGCACTGGATTCTCCAAATTATGTGCAGTTTGAAAAACCTCAACAATGTAACATCAAAAACATTCTTCAAATGTCTTCCTTTTTCTTTGCAAAGACTAAGGGTGTACTTTTATCTGTTTATTTGATTGTCTGTTTCTCAGATTCTCCAATAAAAAAAAAAAAACACATTTATTTCTGGCTGTGCCTTTCGGAGTTTCCAGTCTTCATTGATTATAAACAGTTTTCTTCTTAGAAAACATTCTGATTCTGATGTGCTTTTCCTTCAAATTAATCATCCATTAAATAACTGTAACCTCAAATACAGCATAATCACTATAATCGGCACCATCTTGCCTCATAAAGGATTTTTCCATTTCCTGTTTCTAATTGGACATTTTGGAAACCCACTTATTTGTTCCTACCCATTGGCTGCTAGTTTTGCTAATGGCTCTTCTTAGCAATGGTGGGCAAAGTAAAAAAAAAATTATTTTTCGTCTTTTGACGACTAATGCATTCCTGCTCAATGCATTCCTGCTCATTTAGAGTGATGCATGAAGGGCATTGAGGTCTTTCTCAACAAATAAACTTCAATATTGTTTTATCTGAACACCAACTAAAAATACCATCAGTCGATACCTCAGTTGGGGGAGTAAATAGTAAGAAGAATAGCAGCTATTTAAAGGAGAACTGCTGGAAGAAGTGTCTGTAGAGGTGGTTTGAAGACTGCAAGAGATTCAGTTGTTTTGACATCAAGTGAATGTTTGTTCTTCCACCTACAGTAAATACTAGAAGAGAGAAGAGTCTGGAAGCATGTCTTGGGAGATAGTTGAGTAGTGGTTGAGGAACAATATAAGCATTGTGATGTTTTAGAGAATGGAGTATGGTACAGATGGATCACGGTGCAGCAGTTGAGAATGGAGGAAGTGTGGTGTTGTGGTAGAAAATGGAAGGAATAAGGTGTAGTGGTAGAATATGGTGGAAGTGTGGTAAAATGGTCAAAAATAGAGAGAGATGTGTTTATTTGGAGATTTTAAAAGAAAGGCCCTGATCCAGCCGGATGAATCCCCTCTACACAAAGTGAGCTCCAGGAAGTTGGTGTGAAGGTTGGAATGTACGAACTTGGGTGTCCTACACAAAGCCCTGATCTCCACTCAACGCCTCTGGGATGAACTGCAGCCTCCTTAATATCCAGACATCAGTATCTGATCTCGGCAGAAGATTGGAGATGCTTATAATAATAGGAATAGGTCTGGAAGGAGATGTTCAAATTGGTCAGATGGTCAACTTTGTCAAAGTTATACCTTAATGAGTG
Organism: Silurus glanis; assembly: GCA_014706435.1. NCBI lineage: Eukaryota > Metazoa > Chordata > Actinopteri > Siluriformes > Siluridae > Silurus > Silurus glanis. Next base: position 424,305 of record JAAIIK010000431.1, read on the forward strand.
ACTTTAGTATTGCAGGTCTTACATTTTTGCCTTTTTTACTTTCCCTGATGATCTGAAGAAAGCTACACAGGAAGTAGTGCAGGAGCAGCAGAAGAATTCCTAAACACACGTTTGTTACAGCTTTACATCTCGTTGTGTGTCTTTTATTAACGAGCCGCAGAGCAGCTGCTGTGATGAATAAACAATGCTGATCTACCCATAATGCAACACCTATCTGATTCCCGTCACCCGGAGCACTTACACATCCATGATGCATGATGCATGATGAGATACCCCCCCCCCACAAGAGGAAGCAGGAAGTGAAATGTGAGGAAGAGCCTCTGGACAAAAGATCTGCTCTCAGCTTCTCTGCATCTGCTGCACAACGTCCCAGAAAGAGACCCGATGAGATGACGGTGGGGGGGTGGGTGTTGGGGGGGGAGACGACAGAGAGAATGAGAGAAACAGAGAGAGACAGAAAGAGACAGAGAGAGAGGAATAGATAAAGAAAAAGGGGAGACAGAGAAAGAGAGAGAGACTATGACTTTTAAATGTCTTATTATTTCAATTGTATCAGAAGAGGACCACCCACCACCCCCCACCACCCCCCACCACCTACTTTATTCCTCCTAGCGACCCACATTGCTAATTTTGCAGTGCCGTATATAAAGTTTAGTAAAATCACTTCTCCTTTGTTCTTTACAGAGTATTTTGGACCATAAACAGACAGTGTTAGATTGAAGTTGCTAGTGAAGTGAAGACCCCACGCTTCCGCTACGTTTAAAAGCATGTGATTGCGATATAATTAATGGTATCATGAGTCCACTTGATTTATTGTCAAGGAAATTGCACACAGATTATATAACATGATAAAATGATATAATAATATATGATAATGCTGAAATGTGTATTTGTAAAACAAAAGATTTTCAAAATTAAAACTTTTGTACAAAATGAAATAACATTTGCATTAATGCAAAAAACTAATCTCCAAGGAATTAAATAAAACAATAAATAAAAACAAAATTTCACAAAAAAAAAAAAAAAAAAGATTTAAAACATTTTGCTAAACAAACAGTTAATGGAGTCCATCAATCCCCGGTGCACGTCCAGAGAGCTGCTGCACTGTAGGTGTGACTTCCTTAAAGGTAAGTTCCATATCCAGCTCCTTCTTGTGTTCTTCGTTAAGTGTAGGCAGGTCGTTTAGAAGCTCATCTGAGCATTGGTCATCTGTGAGTTCTTTTGATTACAGCTAATCTTCTCATCTCCACTGGGTCTTCTGCATAAGGTCACTCTGTGCATTTATGCTTTGGTTTATTAAGGCATTTTCAATTCTTACAATTTTATCTTCTAGGTTTTCTATAGGTTGTTTAATTCTTTAATTAAAGAGTTGTTTGATTTAAGTTGTTTTGTTAACAAAACAGTTTTATTTGGGTCTTTTCCACCTCCCACCACCGGAGAAGGTAATTTTGTGTTGAAGCACCAGAAAAAAAACCCTGTGGTTTGGTTTGTGTTACAGTGATGTGCAATGTGATGAAGTGGTAAAATGCAGGCACTTATCGCTCTATTGCGTAGTGTTGCTGATGTGAAAGCGATCATGTGCAGCACCAACCCTCCCTGCTGCTACTTTCATCCAGCTGTACTTCCTTATTCTTTTCTCTCCATACATCCACCAGCCCTAACTGTGCTATCACTTCTTCTACAACTTCAGCGGAATGAAAGTGCGGTTTTTCGCTTTTTCTCTCTTCAGTTAATTTAAGTGTGCAGGTAAAATCTCCACCAACAACCATAAGAACATCTGGTGAAAATGATAAAGAAAAAAGTGCATTTGTTGCTGTTTTAAAGAAACTGGTTTCTTTCATGACCTACGTTTGGAGCATAAATATTAGCAAATAAAAATTCCATGTCTTTTATTTTTACTCTGGCAATAAGCAAGTGTCTCGTCTCCGCCTCTGAACTGATAAGATATTTGCGTTTAATGTGGGAGAAAAGAGTATTGCCACTCCTGCACGTAGATCAGTGCCAAGGCTGAGGATGTGTTTCCCCTCCCACCTCAGACCCCCGTCTGCTTCACTGTTTAGATCACTGTGAGTTTTCTGCACGAACACGACCTTTAACTCTTTCAGATGTATACATTCTTTTAATAGTGTCCATGTATTACTATCCCTACCCTTAGGATATCCATAGGAAAGAGGGAAAGGGTGATAGGAAGAAACAGAACAGTGACAAACGGGTGTGAAAGTAAGAGGCCATGTGCACTTTTTTGAATTTACTTCTTACAGCTCGACGTTTACTCTTCAGGTCGGGTCTTTCTCCTGCCTGCTGTTATGTATTTTCTTCCCCTTAAACCGTTTTGCTGTAAAAAAAAACACTTCAAGTCCGGAAAGAAGTTTTCAAGTTTGACACTTTTAACTTTAGTTTCATCTAAAAAAAAGCATTGATTTGATTAACTGTGTATAACATCATCAATCCTTACTTCTGGTTCATCACTAAGAGCAGAGAACCTGTTACTCTGAGCCACTCCCTGAGCATCACCACAACTAGAGTCACTGTTACTCTGTACTGAATCCTGAATCACACCACCAAGTCTGGATCTGCCTTTATCCACATCACTGCAGCTCGGTTTCTCGTCATCAGGAGGATTTACATTTACATTTACATTTGCGGTCTTTAGCAGAAGCCCGTGTCCAGAGCGACAGCAGTGGAGAGCGCAGCAGTGGGGTGGTGTGGGAGAACTTGGTCAGATTAAACACAAGTCATGCAGCTGCATTTTGGATCAAGAGAAGAAAGGATTAAGGAAGAGAGACAGTTTTTCTTACCTCGGTGTGATCACCACTCTGCACAGTCCCCAGCTATGAAGGTCTCACTGTATCCTCCTGTTGTGTGTCTGTTCCTGGAGGTGAGTCCAGTTCGGGCAGGTGAAGCGCTTGTGCCTGATATCACCGCATTAAACGCTCACGGTGCTCACGTACGAGTTCTCACCGCTAATCGCCTGAAAGTACACCTCCAGAGTTCTATTTGGAGAGTTCAGAAACATGTAAAGCTGCCTCCTGAAGGAGAGCACATGCCTGATGGTTTCATTTTTACACCCTAGTGGGATCCTTCTCACCGCTCTGACAGCTCTACAGAACCTGCTCAGAACCTGCTCAGCTCTTTCACTACACTATTAGTCTCTAGTTTTGAGAAGATTCTGATTGCGTCATTAGTCAGCATTTTGAGCCACTTAGTTTTTTTCTGCTCAGGCTATTTTCTCCTGCCCAAAAATAACATTTATCAGTTGGCACATGAACCTGTTTCTCCTGACGTACTTAAAACCACGAATAAAACACTGAAGAGTAAAATCACATTAAAGGAACTTAAAATACGTTTTAAAAGCACAAACAGTGACTGTAACCTGGAGCAGTGAGTAAAAGTGTGAAAAACAGTTTTTCTCTGTGAACAGAACGGACCGTCCTGTAGAACATCAGGGTTTAAAATAAAAGAGTTCACAGAGATGATGCAGTGTAAAATCCTCCACTGGAGCTCGGCAGATTTTTTGGTTAACGGTGGTTTGTACAGTGTCTCCACTCTGCTTTAATATCATCACTAAAACCAAGAACATTCCTCCACTGGGGGTCCACCCTCACACTCAGTTTATTCCTATTTAAAACCTTAACACAGGCCCTGTAGAGCAGCTTCCCCAACACTGTCCCAAAGTCCATCTCCCCTTCACCCCTGCACTCCAGGAGGGGGCGCTCACACCTGTCAAGGTCAGGAGCGATGTCCAGCTGGGGAAAGGGTTCCTCCTCTACAGGACCGGAAAATCGAAGTGTTGTAAGCTTCGTGAGCATTATTCCGAAATGAAAAGTCTAAAGTGTGATATAATGAGTTAGAGGGAAAAGTACAGTTTTGTGTGTGTGTGTGTGTGTGTGTGTGTGTGTGTGTGTGTGTGTGTGT
>JAAIIK010000431.1:428229-440500 GCA_014706435.1 Silurus glanis
GTGTGTGTGTGTGTGTGTGTGTGTGTGTGTGTGTGTGTGTGTGTGTGCAGGTTTGGGGCTGACGCAGAGCCACTGAGTGTCTATTAAAAGGAGCATTTCCACTTAAATGAGTCATTAATATTAAAACGCACTTGAAATAAACACACTCTTCGTTCATTAGCTGGAAAAGACATACTTTACATTTCAGTGCTTTTCGACTGCGGGACTGAAACGAGCGCTGAGGGCTTTAAATCACTTTTCACTGTGGGTTAAAACTGTCCTGAGCGACACACGACCTGTTCCCAAAAAAACGTGAGAATTCATTATCATCACACGTACAGTATCAATCCCCAACTCCGAGCCCTCGCCCGGGAATTCACGTGACAGAGAGGCTGACGGGAAAGTTGATGAAGTTCAATGCGTAAAGGACGACCGAGCAGCACTTCTGAGAAATATCACACTGAGCAGATTGCTATGTGCTTCACTCTTCTGGGAAGATGTTTCACTAAATTTGGTGGAGATTTCTGAAGATTCATTCAGCCACAAGGGTGTTAGTTGAGTCAGGTACTGATAAAGGTGAGAGAGTGAGGAGGCCTGGGGTGCAGTCAGTGTTCACATTCATCATTCAGAGCTGGAGCTCTATAGCAGGAGATCTTCCACTCCATCTCATGCAAAGCGGATCTTCATGGAGCTGGCTTGGTGCACTTTGTGCCATGCTGAAAGAGGTTTGGGTCAAAAGGGTTGAGGTCAGATCTCTATAGCTACCACTCAAGATCCTCGTAATGTTGAAGCATCATATTAAAAAATCATTTAAAAATAAACAAATTGTCTATACAAATGTAATTAAAATAAATGTTATTAGTACTAAAAAAAATTTATAAAAACACACAAACCATAAAAATGTGCCTGAAATATAATTACAATTGTAAGTGAAAATACACAATGGGTAAAAAAAAAAAGTTTGACAACAAAATTCAACATTAAAATCATTTGGGAATTGTACGAAAAGAAAATCACGTCGGAGACTTGAATAAAAAAAAAACTGATGAAAATAAATAAATTAATTAATATTTTAGTCAAATACATTTTTAAATGGCAGATTATTTTCAGTATAAAAAAAAGAAAAAGTACCTTTTTTTTAGCATAAAAATGTATAAAAATATATTTTTTTAATAAAGAAATTGATGAGATGAAAAGAAAATACGATTTCTAATTATAAAAATAATAACAATAATAATAATAATAACAATAATAATAATAATAACAACAACAATAATAATAATAATAACAATAATAACAATAATAATAATAATAATAATAATAATAATAATAATAATAATAATAAATTATTTAAAACAAAAATACACAAAGATTCTTGAATTGTTCAGATATCCCAGGGAGAAAAAGATATTGTTGAAAAAACAAAAACAAAGCCCACACTCATATTAACAGAAGTACCTGAAAACCGTGTGAAAGAAAAAGTGTGAGGTGACTAAAAGCCACGTCAGGTGAGAGAGCACCTTCTGTGTTTTTCTAAACGATGAGAACAGACAGGAAGTAAGTGATAACTAACGGAGGAACGGAGGAACAGCAGCAGCAGCAGCACTGTGTGGAGGCTTTTGAAGACTTTGGGATCGTGGAGATGGTTCAGATGCCATAATGAAGAGGAATGGCCTTGGTCTTTTTTAATTGATTTCGGGTCAGAGTGAAGGTTTAATCGAGGTAGACAGCACCGCCTCGCCAATTACTGCAGGTCTGACTGCAGCACTAAACCGCTGCTGCCTCGTATCGGACTAACCGCTGCCGATATCCATCACCACGCCAATTCTTCTGTAAAAACTAAGAAAGTGAAGAGGTACAGGAGGTCAGGGTAAAACATTGAGGTGGTTAAAGGTCAGAAATTGTATTGCTGTCAGGATTGGGCCATAAGACATAGACTACACTTCCTGTCTGTTTGGTTTTGCATGTTTTTCTTTTATCATTAGCATATATATATATATACACATACATACTCATGGTTCCTCCAACTGTCTGCTCATGCTCCTTATCCTACCTTCAATTAACATTCAGATTTTATTAGATTTTTTGTCTTGGTCAAGTTCATCTTGTTCTTCATTGCATTCATCCGCACTCGCATCCACATTCCCTGTTATCGTGACAGTTGTATTGTGTCTGAAGATCTCACATCACAATGAAACCTAACTGATGATTACATTTGACATGTTGAATTTGCACCGCCTGTCAAAGGGTTTCTGAGACAAATGCATGTCCAACTGCATGTCATCGGGTCTAAGAGAAGAACTCCTGTGAGACGTAGAACAGGAGAGATGATGTGATCAGACTCCCTCAACCGCACAGTCAAACATGGAGGTGAAAGCTTAAGAGTTTGTTTTGTTTTAGAGACTTACTCCAATAGGGTGAAAGGAATCATGAACCAACATGGCTCGCATTCCACACTTCACCATTGCACCATGAAATTCCATCTGAACTGCAGCTCATTGGAACCTACAAAGTGAACATCCAAGCCTGTTTTCCTGTATTGTCTTCCTGAAGTCATGGAACTGATATTCAGATTATAACAGTGTCCCCCTGCAGGACTGAAGAACATCCACAATTGTTATTTCTTTTTTTATCATTTATTCCTTAAATGTCGTATTTTGGGTAAAAGCAAACACTGGGGTAAAGAATCATCTGCAGCAGGAACACCAGGCCTCCAGCGTAAAGGGGGGGAGGGATTTGAACATCAGGAAAACGAGCCCAACCAGACAAAAGGCAGCTTGTGCTAAATCAGCAGCTATTGATTCCTATGACAGGGCTGATGCATGGAGGAGAAGCGGCAGCTCGAGTCACGTCACCACGTGTTCCAGATCTCCGCTGAATGATCCTGACTGCCCTGACGCTCAGCCAAGACTCTGACTGAGAGTACAGTAAACGCCATCAGCATGTTTGACTACTGAGTATATTTAGATTTATGCTGCGAGGCCTGATATGTGTCTGATGTCCTTGCAATTCAGATACTAAATCTTAGAAACGTTCCCTGAAATTCTGTGCATTTAAAAAAAAAAAAAAACGCACGGAATGTGCGGAATGCTTGCACTTGATCTAAAAGAACACCGAGGTTCAGGTTTCATTTTCCCAGCATTCGCATCTAAAGGCTTTGTGAGACTCATGTCAGTCTGATTTGATTCTTTAGTCATAGTAATGTTACGACTCCGTCTAGGGTGAGGCCACAGATACAGTGATCATAAAATCACAAAATATACAATAAACACAATTTATATGCAGACCGGGAGAGTTTTAGGGTTGACCCAAAAAGCACAAAAACACTAATAAAAGAACCAACAACAGAGAAACGCATCTTCTTCCTTAAATGTGGACACTATATGGACACTATATGGACAAATGTTTGTGGACACCTAAGCAAAAGATGAGCACAAGCATTTTTCTCCAGTTCGAGTTCTGAAACTGGACATAGCAGCAGTTTCCATTCGATTTGTTCAGCTCCACTTTACATTAAGTCTCATATCAGCTACAATTGTAATTCTGCACAGCCTCTGTCTTATTTACCGGAACGGTTGGTGTGAGAGTGAAATATATTCCGCACTTGAGCATGAGGAGCGTGCAGGAACGCTCAGGCAGCCCGTTTGCTCTTACGATCCAACCAAAGAGAATGAAGATGAGGAAAAGAAGCATCAACTCCTGCCAGGATTCATCTGACAAAGCAGATAAATGAATATATCTTCGTTGACAGCTCATGTGCCTGCCTGTACAGGAGATGGCGAGGCACACATCAGAGTCATTAATTGTCGCGTGAACGTGAACATTAAGTCTAAGAAAAGAAGGAGATACGGGTCTCGCAGCCTCATTTCTTTCTTACATTGAGGTGGACACGACAGTGTGTGTTGGTGATTTATCACGCACAGACATCCTTTCAATAAAAAGCCATTTACTTCCGCAAAGTCATTTCACTTGATTTGGAGGATTGGCATCTAAAATGAAAGCTCTCACAGGTACCAAGGACAAAGTGCATGATGGGAAACTTCGCATCTAGTACTAGAGCTGGAATTCTTTTTCCCCAAACCAGATTTGGAACAAAGAAACATTAACATTTAGTAATACGGTGCAGTGTTACATTTAGGAGTGTTAGACTGTTACAATATACAGTCCCATATCATTGTATTACTTTCATGTTACATGGTGTTACATTTACAGTCAGCACACACTGTTACAGTGTTACATTTGCATTGTGATTGCATGGCATTCCATCCAGGAAACACACTTGTTACATTTAGGTTACATCGTGTTACATATAGAATACTTAGTGTTACATTCAGGATATATAGCGTTACATGTAGGTTACACTGTTTTACACTTAGAATTTGTTGTGTTGCATTTACCTTTAGGATAAATTGTGTTACATTTAGGTTACACAGCCATATATTTATTATTCATTTATTATTCATATTATACATATTCATTATGTTACATTTATTATCATTTATTTAAGGACACACGGTTTTATTTAGAAATGTTACTTTTGGGAGTGTTACAAAGTTGTAGTAATTTTCATACAGCAGTTTCATAGTGTTATGATTTGCATTTTGGGTGCATGGTGTTACAATCAAGAAACAAACTGTTACATTTAGGTTACAGAGTGTTACACTTGTAAGGAATCCAGTTACATTTAGTACACATAGTGTTATGTTACATTTCAGTGCTACACCTAGGATACATAGTGTTAGATTTAAGATGCACAGTGTTACTGTGTACAGAAATATATTTACAATACATAGTGTTGCATTTAGGGTGCACTGTGTCACATTTAGGATGCAAAGTTGCATTATGTCATACAGAATTACGTTAGCAATATGCAGTTTTACATTTAGGATACACAGAGTTACATTATGTCACATGATGTTACATTTTGGACAATACAAATAAGCTTCATTATTATAAAAAAAAAAAGTATAATGCATTGTGTTAGATTTAGAAGACAATGTAATGTTTAGGCATTACAGGTATTATTATTATTATTATTATTATTATTATTATTATTAATAATTCTAAAAAAAAAAACCACGAAACAACCTAAATAAACCGAACAGTTTCTTTCATAAAATTCAGAAGCTAAACATCTTATATAAGGCAGAACACAAGCCTTCCACCTTCACTAGATTTTTAAATCCCCCCTCCATCCCTGACAAACCCCACAGCATTCATCACACTCAAGGCAGAAAAACAATTTGCCTTCAACAGTTAAAACATCATTTTTGTTGGCTTGATATGCACCAATGGGTCGTCAATATAATCAAACCATGTGATATTACACTCCTTTTTTTTACCCAAGAGCTGCATGTGTGTGCTACTGAGTATTGAGCACACAATTGAAATTAGACTTCTAGATAGAAATCGTGCTGCAAAATGATACAGGATGGATTGCTTGAGATATAAAATCAATTACCTTCATCTCCTCTCCTACCAACAGCACAGCAATGTGTCATGCTGTCAATGACACTCGGAAGAAGGGAAAGTGGAACAAGGCGTGTGGTTTGATGAGGCGTCCTGTTATAAAATAAATACGAAATGTTAAACATATAAAAAGAAAATCTGAAAGTCTAAATAGTCTGAGACTGAACATAATGGATGGCTTTGATTTCACTGTTTATCAAAAAGCAATGCAGTGATGCTGAATTCTCACAAACCCGATTATATTTCTTAGAACTATAAAGATTTCACAGTTTATATATTTATGTTCTAATTAAATTCAATACTAAATGTAGGGATGGAAAAACAAACAAGGCAGCATAATACTGACATCACATTTTGTTAAAGAAAAGTTACAGATTCTTTCATTTTGTTGTTTTGGTGTTTACATTTAGCATTAACTCTAATATATTTACAAAATACATTCAATATGTTACAATGTGTCACATTGAAGATACAATGTGTTACATGGTGTTACATTTAAGAAGCACTGTATTGTGTTTAAGATACACTAAGTTACATTAATGACACAATGTGTTACATTTATGATACACTGTTACATGTAGCATACTCTATATTACATTTTACATTTACGCCATTTGCCAGATGGCTTTATGCAATGTGACGTACATTTATCTCATTCATATAACTGAGCATCTGTGGGGTTAAGGGCCTTGCTCGGGGGTGCAGGAGTGACAGCTTGGTGTGGCTGGAATTTGAACTCACAACCTCTGGATCTAAAGTCCAATGCCTTAACAACTAAGCTACCACTTCCCCTGTGACAGTTAAATACACGGTGTTACATTTAATTACACACTGTTAAATTTAGCATTCACAGGATTGCATAGCATTGTGTTTAGATTATAGTTACACAGATGTTTCTTCATAAGAAACAGATCTAATTAGGCTAATATGCTTTTTGAAATCTCTATTCCTGAAACAATGCTTTTGATTTTTATTTTAGATGCTTTTCATTATTTGGAATATAATCTTGTTGGAAAAACAGAGTTACATCAGTTTTCAGTGAGTCAGCAGGGGGGGGTGAACACTTTTGCATTCATCTGTAGATCCATGTAGTGAAACTGAAAGAGCCTGAGGCTGTAGGAAGAACACAATACATAAAGAAGGCTGCAGGCAGTTGATCACTGCAGGAGATGTGAAGACGTGGTGTAGACGTGCCTGGGGTTCGCTTGTGCCGTCATGTGGTGACTCAGCTCCCGCGGCTAGAGCCGAGCCGGAACACAATACCACAATGCTGCGCTGTACAATACGAAGAAATACAAAAAACACTGTAGATTGCCATCCATTTTTCTTCCTCTTGATCAACACGGTGGGTTTAAAGAATTGACATGAAAAACACTGACATGTTGGACCGTGTTTGTGTGTGTCATACTGCGGGAAATTCATCGGGGTTGTCACGGAAACGTGTGTATGTACAGTAACAAGGGTGGGGTGGGGGATCAGCAAACAAATAAGCAAGAAACTAAAACTATCAGAAAACCAGAAAAATGAGTGACGTAACAAACTGCCTCAATAGAACACAAATTCAACTGAAATACTCGCAAAAAATACACACACAAAGGTAAATATACACAACCCAACAAGGATGTGGGAACAGCTGTGAACAACAAAAGGATCAGTGATGAAAAAGGGTTGGGGACACAAGAAAAGCAAACACATCCACAAATACACAAAGAGTGTGGAAGCAGGAGGATTGTTTCCAGTATGACTGAAAGGACGGATTTAAAAAATAACAGCAAGCAAAAATGTAGGATTTAATTTTCTTTTTGCGATATTGGTAAACCAATCTGTCCATATTTAGAAAAACACCATCACACTATCATTTTCAATCGTTTCCCAAAAGTCGCTTATCCGTAATGAAGCATCTTTCTGAAACTGTGTCTTTAAATTTATCCCCTTTGGAGAGTCAAAACGCTCTCAGTGTGGATGGAAGGCCAAAACAGTGAGAAAAATATGCCTTTTAGATATAAACATATTAATGTTGACATAGCCACGATTCTGGATCAGAAGGTCATGGATTCATATCCCAGAACCACCAAGCTGCCACTGCTGGGCCCTTGAGCAAGGCCCTTAACCCTCATCTGCTCAGTTGTGTGTCGCTCTGGATCAGGGCATCTGCCTAATGTCATAAATGTAATGTCTAATGCAAGTGTTTTATTATACATGATCATTCAAATAAAGATCTCGGGTTTTTTTGTATCCGTTTTGAATCGTTTATGAAAATAAAAAATCCCCCATTTTGTTTTCCAGATGCCATTCAGAGCAAAAGTTTGTAGAAAGAGGGCTTTTTTATTTTAGACAACTTTTTCTAATTAGCCAAACAACAGCTAGCCACTTAGCTCCTTAAGGCTGCCAGTTTAGCCTATTTTCATCTGAAAATGAACCAATTTGTATGGAAAACTGATTAGCAGCCTGGCAGGAGGAATTCTATTATCCAGACTCCATTTAGACGTCCACCTCATTTCTCCTGCTCAATTACGAGTGAAAGGAAGAGGCCGGGTTTTCATAACAGACGTTTATTTCTGCCGTCATCACGCTCCCTGGGTTCGTCTTCAAAAATGAGCAGCAGTGGAAAACAACTTGCGAGATGTCAGGAGGTCTGACGATAAAAACAGTAATTAGATCTTCCTCAAATAGACCAGAGCGCTCATATCGGAAATTATTTTGTCAAGCTTGTGAGGTACGAGACGTACCACAACCTGCTGGATGACTCCAAAGATCAGGTTTTTTGCGCAGATGTTTTTGTAGCATCTGCTATTTCACTAAATACTTTATTAAAGTCTTTAAATAATCATCTCAGCTGAACATGAGGAAGTTGTACCGATTCGACCAAGTGGTGGTCATGTGGTTCTTTAGGCACACAAGACTCCTGAGATCAGGTCAAAGGGTCCATTGAATTTGACCTTCTCCACACCTCATGTCCTTTTTTCTTCAGCGAAATCAAGTTTCAGCAAAACTAAGCTCTCATTTTGATGCATGTGCTTGAACACCTGACTTTTTCAGTCAGATGTAATTCTTCTCCAAACTGTCCAGCAAGTGCACGAACCCAACTCCATGAAGACATGCTTTCCATGGGTTAGAAGAGGTGGAAGATTTCCCGCTATAGAGTGCTAAACTGCACCCCAGGCCTCCTCACATCACCTACATCACAACCTGACTTTACTAACACCATGTGGCTGAATGAATCTCCACAACGCTCCACAAAATCTAGAGGAACATCTTCCCAGAAGAGTGGAGCTCATTATAACAGCAAATGGACACTAAATGTGGAATGAGATGCTCAAAAAGAATGCCATCGTGTTGGTTAGAATTCTTTCAGACACTTGCTTATGGAGAAATATGAGTCTACTTTTAACGATCAGCAGCCAGAAACCTTCAGAACCGCAGTGTTTACTTCAAAACGATCGCATCTGAATTTCAAAAGCTGAGCTCGAAGAATTTGTGCAGCTGAAAGATTAACAACTAACTTACAATTTCTTTACAAATGAAAGAAAATGGTGAGGAGTCGGTGTTCTCATGTCCAAAACCGGCACACGCAATTTCATTTGTCTGATTTCCATCGACTCCGTGAATTTTATTATTCATGAATCTGCTGCTGTTTATTGGGATTCTTGCATTTTGTTTGTATTAGAAGAAAACGGCAGCATGTAATTACCTCCAGAAATTCAGACACTTCAGATTTAAGAGGTCCTGGATGGTTTCCAAAGAAATGCTCAGCTGATAAGGAGAGCTTTCGGGTGTCTCCTATATCGCCATAGCGACACGCATAAAATCTCCAACTGTAAATGTTAGTCGTTTTGGTATCCTGCTGGCTTGTCTCTAATATCTGGGCAGGTCTCCATTTTAAGGTTTGACCTTAAGATCATCTGAATAGTTTCTTCTTGACTGATTAATGGCGGACAGTTTGAGCTCGCGGATTTGCAGGAGCTTTGTCCGGGATCTGAAACCGCACGGCTCAGCATTTACACTGCTGCCTTGATTAAGGTTAATCAGAAGGCGTGGGCATGCGATGAAGAGCTTTTCTCTTCTCCAGGAGTCAGATGATTATTATTTTTTTGCTGCTGAAGTGTAAATTACCTGAACGGATCAAGGAGTCGTCTGAGGAACATGGGATTTGTGAGAGCGGGTCATTTAGAGGAACATTTAGAAGACGGAAAGTCCGTCACGCTACGTTCGATATTCTGACATTGTGAGAATGAGGTGTTCAGTTGAGAGGAGAGGTGGACCATCCGAAACATGCTAATGCCATCGCGGGCCAAGTGTACATTCTGCTTCAGTGGGGCCAAAAAAAGCTCGGCATAAAAGCTGCTGACTTAAAAGTTGCACAGTTTTTTGCTGATGTAACATTTATTGCACGTTTAATAATAACAATTATTAAAAAAAATATTTGTCAAATTTCTGTTTATTTATTTATTTAAAAAGAATAAAAAAGTATATGAGTGTAAATTATATACCGAACATCAGTGTTTTTCCTTATGAAAGTTTTTTCATCATCCAATATACGCTCGAAAACAGAGTGCATTATGGGTAGAAATGAGTGAACGAATGTGCAGAATGTGAATGTTTAATCAGAACGCAGCTACAAAATGGCCAAAACACAGTTCCCATACCCGGGATATACAGGGATTATTAAAGGGGGTGGAGCTTCGGTACTTTCTCTAATAAAGTTTTGTAAATTTCCGTTGCTGTGTTTATTGTGTAGCCCCGATTCCGGAAGATTTGATCTATTTTTATATGACGTCTTCATACCTTGCGACCCAAATCATCTCCTGACTAGGTCAGGAACTTTTTAAATGAATTCTATGTTCTGTTTTTTTTTTTTCACTTTGTCATTATCCCTTTTCCCGGGAAGCCGAGCTGTCAGTGAGTTCCTGAGGCAAATTCGCCTTGTTTGAAATACACTGTCATGATGCAGACATCTTTTCTCAGCGGGAAAAAAAGCAGATATATTTCTCTGTATTGGTGAGTGACAAGACTGCAATTTGGGCATCGGGCTGTTGTCCTTCCTGAAAAATTGTCAGACATATTGTTTCCACAAGGTGCAAACCTGGGGATTATTGCGGCACATTTAAATGTAGATAGCTCAGCAGCTGAAAAACGGCTTCAAACTGGGCTCTGTCGTTTTTATGATTTAACCCAGCATGACCCCGCCCCTCAGCTCCACCCACCTCCTGAGAGACGTACAGTAAATCTGCGCGCACTTCGATTTTAATCTTTAATTCATGACTCGTCCCTTTTTCTGGATCTCATCACTCTGAAGTCGATCGGGCTGCTGGCGCAAGGACACATTTTATTACGGTTTAAGAGAATATTAATCAAATGACAGGGGGGTTAATTATGGCCAACTAATTATTCGATTTATCGTCAGCACAGTAGAGTCGTGCAACCGGATTCCAACATTGTCCTCTTCGTTCCGAAACCAGCATCGCACAAATTGACAGCTAATTAACGCTGGGGCTGATTGATAGAGCTGGAGGCGGAGCTAAGTGCCTAAAACACTCTGCAGTGCTGTTTCCTTCTTCTTCTTCTTCTTCTTTGACCCCTTTGACACTTTCAGAAACGTCACTGTAGACCTGTGGCCCTGAACACACTTTTTTTAACTTCTTTACTCTGTACTCCATTTGTGTGAAAAAGTCAAGATGTTAAAATCAACTCCAGGTAACTTTTTATATTTCAACATTCACATCAGACAGTCTGTTTGAAAAAAAGAAAAAGTAATGATTCATTATTTTAGATCAGTGTGGATGTGAGTGCAACAGCACCACCTGCAGGCGACAAGAACATCACAGGTTTATTTCTTTGTAGCCCAGGCTGTAAATTCTCATCACCTATAAGTTTAGTTGGATGGATGGATGCTGAATGGATGGATGGATGGATGGATGGATGGATGGATCATCCACTTATCTGGGAAAATGTTGGCCATGTGGTGTTAGTAAAGTCAGGTACTGATGTAGTCGTACAGTCCTAGTGAATTCTATCTATCTATCTATCTATCTATCTATCTATCTATCTATCTATCTATCTATCTATCTATCTATCTGAAATGCTCCATTTTCTTTACATGTACTACTTACAACAGAAAGCAAAGCTGAAACTAGTTCCATACTGAAAACACACAGTGGCTGAATCCTCGACCTGCATTACCCCCCATACACACACACACACACACACACACACACACACACACACACACACACACACACACACACACTTTTCTCCTTTTATCACCAGAAAGTTAATGCCAATGAAGATAAATAATATTTGGAGAAGCTACAGAAGCCCAGTAAGCGACGAAGCAATAAATTCTGGGACCTCGATAGAAAAGCCATTTGTCACTGGCGAAAATGTAAAAGCGCCTCAGCAACATGCCAAATGTCTGAAAGTTAACTTTTCTCCCATTTTCTGAATAAAATTCATCCAATATGGATGACTATTCACACAAACGGCCAACACACACACACACACACACACACACACACACACACACAGAGATCGAAGCTCTGCGTTTTTCTCACTCGTGGTCATTGTTGCATTTTAAATCAGTCTGCTGGAGGACGGAGCGAAAGAGAATAAATATTTAATCGCTTTAAATCAATTTCGACACGTACACACTGAAACACGGGACACGATTCGATTGCACGCAGACTCACATCAGGAAACATCAGTCAGAATCTAAGCACCAGAGAGCAAACAGGTCAAATTTTATTACGTAAATGAAGATCAGGGAAAAAAAGAATAACGATATAAAGATAGATAGATGTAAAGAATAACGATATAAAGATAGATA
>JAAIIK010000431.1:465230-486870 GCA_014706435.1 Silurus glanis
GTGTGTGTGTGTGTGTGTGTGTGTGTGTGTGTGTGTGTGTGTGTGTGAGAGAGAGTTGATGGGCAGCGTTTATACGATTCAGCAGCAAAGTTTTTATATTAGCAAGCCACAGAGACTGATGATGGATTAAAGTCATAAACGAGAACTGATATGGACGCTCTGTCCATCACACCGACATGAAAACATTACGTGAGAAATCTACTTCCTGTATTTTATGAACTAATAAAGATGGTTTAGAAAAGAGTTCCTAAAAAAGGCGCCAAACTTCTTAGCGCTCACACACACGCAGGTCCAGGTGTGGATCAGGAACTTTTGCAGAATGTGTTTAATTCATGTAAGATAAAGCGAGCTTCAGAGAAGGTTCATTTCATCTCAGGAACCAATTCAGGAACCCGAGAAATGTTTTCTGGAACTTTAAAAACATCACTACCTGAATTAGGAATGTGTCCACAAACTTTTGTGTATAGTGTAAAAAAAATCGGAGCTTTCTTCGTGTGTAAAAAGCAGCATATAATGTCGGGGGAGGGGGGGTATGTTGGACGTCTGGTAATATCAGTATAATAAAAACACATCCAGTATGTGTGTAGAAGAAGGTATTTCGGCTTCTGGAGTGTACGTGTTCAGCAGTGTTTCCTTCAAACCCCAGAGGCAGATGCATTAGCTCTACTCAGGTCCACCAGGTTCAGTGCTCAGCGGTGTAACTCTTCATCATGCACTAATACCACCTGAATCACAGACGGAGGGTACGAGCGAGGGACAGGGGGGTATTAGCTGTCCTCCTATTGGCGGACCAAACGAGCTGCACATCGGCCTGTGTTGCACCATTACCCATGAAGGCTTATGGAGTGTGTATACACACACACACACACACACACACACACACACACATATATATAGATGTCTTCACTGCTGCTCGTCCATACACAGTACATTACACACAACACTCACGTGACTTTTTATCACATATTGCTTAATACCTCAATATAAAAAGACTCTATACTGCCAAAAGTTCGTGGAAACCTGACCAGAACATTGGGTATGTGCTTAATTTCGAACGTCTCATTCCACATTTAATTCACATCTACGCTTATAATGTGCTTCCTTCCGGAAAGATGTTTTACTAGATTTTGTAGAGCTCTATAGCAGGAGATCTTTCACTCCAAAACCATGGAAAGCAGATCTACATGAAGCTGGAACAGGTTTGTTTCTCCTAGTTCAAGAAAAGGGATAATTTCTTGTTACCGCGTCTGAAGGCATCCAAGAAAATTGCGTGCCTCCAGAGTTTGAGGAAGAACCACATATGACTGGAAAAGTCAGAAATCCTAATACTTTTGTCCTTTAGTGTATAGAAAGAGTGTAATATATACTGTATTTATATAATAATGGGATTATACTGAGAAAAAAAATAAATCAAGGACCGTGACGTCGCCCGGTATGGCGCAGCCGGGGCCCCACCCTGGAGCCAGGCCCAGGGTTGGGGCTCGTATGCGAGCGCCTGGTTGCAGGGCCTTCCCCCACGGGGTCCGGCCGGGCTCAGCCCGAAGGAGCGACGTGGGGCCGCCTTCCCGTGGGCTCACCACCTGCAGGAGGGACCGTAAGGGACCGGTGCTGAGAGGATTGGGCAGCAGTCGAAGGCGGGGGCCTTGACAACCCGATCCCTGGACACGGAGAAGTGTCTAGGGAATCTGCTTAGACTGCTGCCCCCGCGACCCGAATTCGGATAAGCGGGAGAAGATGGAATGGAATGGAATGGAATGGGATTATACTGCATTCCTCAATTTGGCTTATTAACAAGAATATGAAGAGGAACAGCATATAAAACCTATAATTTAGCAATAATTAATGAAACATTAACATACGGATGGAAAAGGCGGGTGTCCCAATACTTTTGTCAGTATAGCACCATGTTGCGAGTGTTTTGCTAGGAAAAGTGTGTGTGAGACTTTGTTTGCCTTCTTTTGATTGAGGCTATAAAGAAAAGACGCATCGAACATAATTGGACCCTAATTTGTATCGAAATTCATTGTTCGTAGACTCCAGAACTTAATTAACGACATATCCACTCTCATCAAGTCATTAAGTAATCGGAATGTAAATCTGGACTTGTAATTGCTGGCGCGCGTGTGTGTGTGTGTGTGTGTGTGTGTGTGTGTGTGCTGGAGGTGTAAATGCATCACCTCTTGTTTTATACCTTTTCATCGTCGCTAACGTGGTAATGAACGCAGTCACACGGAGAGTGGGCTTCTCCCGATCAGTCGATAAAAGAACACATATACACACACACACACACACACACACGAAGTGATAAAAAGATGTGTATTTTGTATGCGAGGTCGGAGTCCTGGCTAAGCATCAAACTTTTGAGCAGACTTTTATCATGGGGTATTTTTGGAGGAACTGGAGCACGTTTTGGTGTAATTATGCTATGAATCTTGCAAAAGTATTGGGACACCTGACTTTGTCAGACATTTTTCTTTTTTCCATGTAGTGTTCCTACAAAGCGGGAGGACATCTAGCATGAACTCATTAGAACAAAGAGACACGAACATGTTCCAGTTCCATGAATATCTGCTTTCCATGGGTTGGAGTGAAAGATCTCTTGTTATAGAGCTCCAATCCTATTGAACATTTAAGCATTTGGCAGACACTCTTATAAAAAGTGACTTACAATTATATAATTTTATACATCTAAACAATAGAGGGTTAGGGCCCCTCCTCAAGGGCCCAGCAGTGGCAGCTTAGTAGTGTTGGGATTCAAAATGATTCTTCACCACTAAGCTACCACTTGCCTTGAGCATTTTTCTGATAAAAATTTTCATCCTGACTGCACCCCAGACCTCCTCATCTCACCTACATCAGTATCTGACTAAATCTCCACAAAATCTAGTAGAACATCTACCCAGAAGAGTGGAACTTATTATAAGAGCAAATGGAGACTAAATGTGGAATGAGATGTTCAAAAACTCATGCAAAACCCTAGCTACATTTCCACAAACTTTTGTTCATATCAGTGCTTTCTTTATGTTTAAAAACAATTTAAAAGGTCCTAATACTCAGCCTTGTGGGACATTGCAATGCTCATTTCCAGTAACAGAGTAAAAAAACAGCTGTGCCTTCACTGTATCTTAAAATCATGTGTGTGTGTGTGTGTGTATATATATATTTTATATATATATACACACACACACACACACACACACACACACACACATACATATATATATATCTACACACCTCTCTGTGATGTACTTGTAAGATGTGTTAAATGGATGAGTCACTGGATGACTGACTGGAACGTTTATAGCTCCAGTGTAAAGCTCAGTACGCTGCCATCCACCAGCACCCCAACCTTTCAAGTGCTTTAAGGACTTTTCTTTTAAAAAGATGACAGACAAAAACCCGGCTTTAAGAGCCATAAAAACCCCACGCTGTCAAACATCTCAGCGCAGACCGCGTCAGCTCTTTATCATGCTGGAAACTTTCATGAATTTAAATGACTTTAAAAGAACACTTAAAGTGATTATATTTATTGAATTGTTTGAAGAAATTATTCTTGTCTGGACAATGGACGAATAGAAGGAGTCCAGTCGCCGTTTCCTCTACTGACTGAAGTGGATTCAAAAGGAAATACATTATATTCTAAAGAAAAGATTTTTGACCGTGAAAACACAGCTGTTTTTGGAACCCTGCCTGCCTTTGATCCTAAATTATACTGTTAATTAAAAGGAGAATTACGGTGTCCCACAAGGCTCAGTTTTAGGACCTTTTATGTTGTTTTTAAACATAAAGAAATCACTGATTCTCACTTTTCCAATCATACACTATATGGATAAAAGTTTGTAGACACGTGAATAAGGTTTTGCATGTATTTTTGAACATCTTGTTCCACATTTAGTATCTATTTACTTTCATAATAATATCCACTTTTCTGGGATGATGTTCCACTAGATTTTGTGAAGATTTGTGGAGATCAATTTAGTATGTTAATAAAGTAGGATACTGAAGTAGTTGAGGTGAGAAGACCTGGGGTGCAGTCAGCATTCACATTCATTTGTTCAATAGGGTTGGAGTTCTATAGCAGGAATCTTCCACCAAATCCAACCAATTTAAAGCAGATCTTCATGGAGCTGGTTTTGAGCATGAAATTTTGCCTTTCAAGGTCCAGTATGACAATGAAGATCTGGTGTACATGGGTTGGAGTGGATGATCTCCTGCTATAGAGCTATTGAAGACCTTTGGGATGAATGTGATTGCAGACTGCACCCCAGGCATCCTCAATTCATCTAAATCAGTACCTGGCTTTACTAACACCCTTATGGATAAATGATTCTAAACAAATCTCCACAAAATCTAGTGGAACATCATCCCAGAAGAGTGGAGGTTCTTAAAAGAGTAAAAAAGGACTAAATGTCCAAAGAATCTTATGGTCAAGTGTCTACCAACATTTGTTACAGCATATAGTGTACATACATGTGAATGCAGAGGTGGAATGGAAAGTAAAATCTGCAATCTCATCTATACAGTGTGTATCACCACAAATCCAACTTTCTTTTTGTCTCGAAAAAAAAAAGACAAAAAACAAACAAGATCTTCCATTGCATGTGAATTGCTCTTTCCTTCTACTACTTCTTCTTTTTAAAGATTTCTCCCTGCTTTTTGCCCTTTCCGGAGTGAAAGATCAAGCTCATTTGAATTCCGGGCATTTATTTATTTAAAAACACTCGTCAAAAAGTGCTGGCTTTCTGTCAGCTTCGTAATTAAAACAATTTTACAGCAGGTTGCTTTTAACACGCCTGCGAAAATGCAGGCGAGCAAGCGAATGTTGCCGGGGTGACATTTACAAAGCGTAATGGAGAGAGATTTTTATCTGTTATATCTCAGCACTACGGCAAAATAAAAAAAATCAGAAGCCCAGCAAGCAAACACGAGGAGGAAGCCAAGGGCATTTTAATGCTATGACACGGTTTCATCCTCTGGCAGGAGTTTGGTGAGGAAAGAAATTATCTGATGCATAAAAAATCTGGATTTAAAGCAGGAGAGTTCTGATTAAGCACACTAGCTGGAGTCCATCCCTACCGTTTACAAATGTGATGTCTAGATACGCTGTATGGAAAAAAGGATTGGTTTCTGGTTTTCATGTTCGTTTCGACCGTTTGTGGTTCTTCTTCGAACTATTTGACTTTATTTGAATGGAAGATCTCCTGCTTTAGAGCTCAAACCCTTTTGAACACCATTAATTATTCATGCTGACTGCAGCCCAGGCCTCCTCACCTCACCTACATCTGTGCCTGACTTTACTAACAGCCTTGTAGCTCAATGAATCTCCAGAAATCTTCACAACAACTAAATGTTGAAAAGGATGTTAAAACAAAAAACACCAAGTATTTGGCCATATAGTGTATTTTGTGTGAATAACAAATGTATAAACATTTACAGCGTTCTTGTCTAGAATCCCTCTCCAAAAAAAATTAAATAAAATTCATGCTTCTAAATACTAATTGGGTGTTTAACATGGAGTTAGAATATTTATTCTCTGAGGATCCGTATGCATTTGTGCCAAAGCAATTAGGATGCATTCCTCTGCTTTTGTTATTGATCAGAAATTGGAACAACTCATCCAGCCTGGTTCTCCATCTGTCAAATAACTTCTGAATAAATTCATTCTTCACTCAGAGGATGAGAAGATTTTTTGAAGGGTTATTTAAAAAAATATATATAAATGTACATACTATTTATTCAGAGAAACATAATGTGCGGGTATATCAGTGACTAAGAAGTTGGAATTTTGATGGTTTGAAGGTTGGGGGTTCAAATCTCAGCACCGCCAATTGCTGGGTTCTTGAACATGGCCCTTAACCCTCAACTGCTCATGTGATTGTAAATCACTATGGATGAGGGTGTTTGCCAAATGTAACAGAAAACAGTTGACTTCCTGCTTTCACTAAAATAAAAGAAGCTTGTCCGTTCTCAATAAGATGCAGGCGTGCAGGAGAAACTGCAGGAGAAACTGCAAACACCTAAAGTTACAGCTAAATCGGCATCCAAGATGACACTTCTGGGCCCTTAACTGTTCGGGAAATTGTGTCATTATGCATATGAGCGTCTGCCAAATGCCGTAAATGTAATAGAAAAGAGTTGACTTCCAGCTTTCACCAATATTAAAACAGATCGTTTTCTCACCAGCTTTAATAAGATTCAGCTTTTGAGAGACTGCGAAGTTAAAGTTACAGCTTTACTTCTGTATCTCAGCACCACCACGATGCCACTTGTGGGCCTTGAGCAAGACCCTTAACTGCTCAACTTAATCTACCTGGATTAGGGCATATGCCAAATACATTCAATGTAAATATTAAGCACAGTGTTTAAGAACTGACCCTGGAGACTCGTTCCATAAATCTCAAGCAAACATCCTTGCAGAAAACTTTACTATAATCAATAATTACACACATTTTCTGATTTGTTTATGTGGTGCATCTGCAGCTCAATTCCCAATGAATTAACTGTTACTATAGAAACAATAACATCTTAGCACAAGTGCATAAAAAAACAAGAGTGATGTGTTTTTTAGGAACTCCTTTGGAACCAAAATTCAGTAGCACTCTGACATTAAAACATTTACCCAATATATAGAACTCTACAGAGATCATGCAGGCAGTTGTTACATGCTTCACTAGTTTTAAAGTCTGAAGAGAAGCGAAAGACAGCTGATCTTAGTCTTGATAGACTAATCATGTTCTGCAGGAATGTGACTGTAAAATGGCTCTGGCTCGGCTTCAGACCTCCAATTCTCACCTGACACCATCTGTGAAGAGATGAAAATGATGGCAGTATCTCTGCTATTCCAGTCTGTCAGTTTATCTGTAAAAGTGCAGTAGAATATGATGGTGCCTTTTGGCAGGTAATCTGCCAAACCAGAGTAGAAATTTTGACCAAAGGTTGTGTTGAGCAATGGGCCAGTCACCTGACACACTAGTTTAAACTTCACAGAAAGTCAGCCAGCCATGGAACATCAGTGCTTCTCAATGAGTCCTCTAATGAGAACAGGACAAAGCCAAGGCCTGCAGGCAGGGTCGAATCAATAAGTAGACCAACGATGTGCCACAAATAAGTTCAAAACAAGACCACAGTAGGGTGAGACTAACTCAAGACCAAAATCAACAAAAGATACGACTGGGTCAAGACTAAGAGTAATGAAGGGCAAGGTTAAACCAGAACCAAGACCAGGTGGGGTGAGAAAATTCAAAAGAGACAAGACAAAGATGCAAGGTGCATAAAAAAGAGGCCAGGCAAATGTAAAGCTGGATAGACAATAACCAAAGCAGGCAAGAAAAAGGTCAAAGGTTAAAATAAAGACCCCAAAAAGAGAAAGACCAAAGGGCAAGACATAAACTACAGGGAGCAAGTTAAACCACAAAAGGGGACAAAAAGATCATTAAAGGCAAAACAGAGACCAAATGCTAGCAAGAAAAAGCTAACTAGGGGGGCAAAAAGACCATATGGTGGCAACATAAAGATCAAAAATGGGCAAGAACAAAAAAACAAAAGAGGAAAGAATGAGATCAAATAAGGCAAGAAAAAAAAAAAAGTCCAAAGGGGCAACAAAAAGAACAAAAAGCGAAAGACTGAAAAGAAAAGGGGCAAGTATACCTTTAAAAGAGGGCAGGAAAAAGATCAGTAGGGGCAAAGCCCATCTGGTGGCCACATACAAAATCAAAGGGGAAAAGAAAAGAAAACAGGCAAGAAAAAAGACTAAAGGGGGCAACACAAAGACCAAAACGGGGCAGAATTAAAGCAGGACTAAGATCATATGAAGCAAGCCAGAATCCTGACTAAAGGGAGCAAGACCAGGATTTGGGTAAAACTACAATCTGAGCAGAATAAATAATATCCTTGAACCAGTGAATTCTAAGCCTGTTTTGCCCAAACACATTGCTGTTACAGGATAATAAGCCCATAATACATTTCCTCTTCGTCAGCGTGCCTCCTCCTTTCCCCCACCTGATTACCTTCTTTACACAAAATGAGACATCGAATAAGACATTAAATGAGATGTTGTTGCTCTCTTATTGGCAGTCCATCACAAAGCTGCATCACATCTCCCGGGTGTAACACATCTGAAATGTGTTCAACATGACAATCAATACGCCTGAATAATCAACATTTAATGGGAATGTACACAAGAATCTTCACAACCAAAGCAGCATCATGATGAAAGATTTCCCCTCTGTAATAAATGTTCCATTAATTAAGAATTTTTATCATTTTTCAGGCGTCAACAGATCCTTATTCTAGACTCGTCTCCATAACATGCTCTAAATGTGTGTAAATAATTCATACCTGGTCCACATCTGCACCACAACCGATATGAATCCTGTCCTTAATAGTCATGCAGAACTGGAATAAGAGCACCTTGTGGAAATGATGAAAAACTGGTTGACCTTTTTATTTCCAGTCTATTTAGTAATCACTAGAGCCTTCTGGGAATTAAAAGAATTGATTTAAAATCTGGACGACTCCTGTCTTCACTTAGCAAGCTTCTCGTTTTTTTTTTTATCCATGATTCCCTCCCGTAATACATTCATGTTGTTGATTCATCCTTCAAGATTTTATTGGTTCCCCACCTGGGACATGTTTGTGCTTTTTTTTTTTTTTTACATCCCCATTCCAAACATGTCCCAGGTTTTTTTACATCCCCATTCCAAACTCAGTCTCTATTTGCTTTTATAATAATAAGCTCCATTCTTTTGGGAAGATGTTCGACTAGACTGCAGATATTTGTAGATGTCATTCAGACACAAGGATGTTATTGAAGTCAGGTGCTGATGTAGATGAGGTGAGGAGGCGTGAGGTGCAGTCAGGGTTCAACTTCATCCCAAAGGTGTTCACAGAGCTCTACAGCAGGAGATCTTCCACACACTTCCAACCCATAGAAAGTAGATTTTCATGAAGTTACCTTTGTGCACTTTTTGTGATGCTGGAAGAAGTTTCAGGTCTCCTAGTTCAATTGAAGTGACAATTTCTTGCTACCGTATCCGAAGACATCTGATACAATTGTGTGCTTCCAAGTTTGGGGTATCAGTTTGAGGAAGAACCACAAATGGCAGGCGCCCTTGTCCAGAGCGACTTACAACTGAGCAGTTAAGTGTTAAGGGCCTTGTTCAAGGGCCCAGCAGTGGCAACTTGGTACCTTCTAACTCAGAGTCCAGTGCTGTAACCACTGAGACTACCACCCCATAAGTGTATGAGGTGGTATCAGAAAGTTTAGAGTCTCGCTCTGTTTACAAGAAAGTACTATATTTATCTACGTTTACACACCATCACCTTTAAAACAGTCCCCTTGCACAACATTACAGCGCCCCAGCCCTGTATTGCTTCATCCTGAAAGTCTTCTCTTAAATGTCAAGCACCTTCTGCGATTCACGCTGGATCTCTGCAATTGTGTCAAAACGGCAAGCTGGATCTTCATCTTCGGGAAAAGGGTGAAGTCTGAAGGAGCCAAATCTGGCAAGTAGGGAGGGTGCGGAAGTGAGATCATGTGGATCGTTCTCCGACAATCATCATGCAAGAGTTGCCGAATGGTTTAGACATTTTCGGGGGTTGAGCTCATTGAAGGTCTTCGTGATCTCTCGTCATTTTCCAGTGATGCCCTTCGCTCTTGAATCGTGCATGTAATTCTACGTAAATGAAATAAGACTGCAAACATTTCCTCATGTTGTCTGCCTGGTTATGTATTTAGAGCTAATTATATAGTGTATGTGAGAGATGGGAAATGACGGCGTATTCATTTACTCCACTTACTTATTTCCTTGTGCATGCATGTATACAGTATGTCTACATGTTTGTGTTTTTTTTCTATAGCAGAAGTGCAGCTCCACCAAGTGGCTGCGTTGTACACCGACATGAACACTATACTTCAGGTTAAAATACACAAATCACATTCCCAAAACTACTATTAAGGCCAGAGAGGTGCTCTAGTTACATTATTGCTTTGGCCGCTATCCAGAGCTTCATCCATGATCATGTTTCATTTTTTAATCATGTTTACTTTTGGAGAAAATAAAAAAAATACAAAAATCCCACTGGGTTTCTGAAGCCTAGCATGCACTCTGTAGCCTCTGTTCACCTCACGGATCTTCCACATAAACAGTACAACCATGATGAAGTGCCATATTGAAGGTTTTCATCCTGCGCCTCTCAATTCACTTCATAACAGAGGATCGATCGATAACTCGCTTCTCCCTGTCTCTCTGTTTTCAGTCATAGCACAAGCTGCTGCTCGCAAAACACATTTTTCTGCTTCTTTTTTTTTTTATCTTCAAAAAATTATCAGTTTCTTTGAAAAGCTACCAATAGTGAATTGTTAATATATTTCCAAAAAGCTGTAATTAATAGTAGGGACTCAACAACACATTTGTGATCCAGTGATGGAACAACGTTTGGTGTTCTCTTGGTCTTAATTCCGTCTTGCCACGCCCTCCATTTAATTTATACTTACATTGGATTTGTCTTCAACAATTTTTGCCCTTAATTGCTTTCAGTCTTGACCCTCTCTTGGCTCTGTCAGTCTTGGGCTTAATACCATTTTTTGTCTGGTCACCCATGATGGTCTTGATCTTGACCCAAACTGTTCTTAGTCTTGATTTATATCAGGATTTTATTGGTCTTGGCAATAAAATGGTCTAGTCCTACTTTGATCTTATTCTGAAATTGTCCTATTTCTCCATAGACATGTTCATCGTGGACCTTGTGGTCTTAGTAAACGTTCCTCCTTATTGCTGGGCTTGATCTTAACACTTTCTTGCCCTTGTTTGATCTTGACATGATTTTGCTGCTTTGGATATAATTCATATGCATTTCTCATTTCCTAACCCTTCTGGACTTGGAAGCCAGTGCTGCTTGACTCAGTCTTGATGTTCATGGCTCAGTTTTGGTCTTGACTCAATTTTGCATCACTTTTTGTTCATCTATCTGCCTATAAAGTCAGTGCTGATTCTAGCCCTTTTAGCAAGATTCCTGTTGTCACCTCCCGACCCCAATGGCTCCTCCCTCCCACAACAATTCTACACCCCCACACCACACAAATCAATTGCAACCTTCCATAAAAAAGGTTCAACACATTTAATGATCATTGCAAAATTGCCTGAATTCGAGACCTCAGGTAAATAATTAAAATGAGCGAGGGCGATGACGGCAGCAGGGCAGGGGGTGGTCACTGGTGCCCCCCAGCTGGTTGTGCCCTTAGTGGCCACCTAATTTGCCTACGCCTAGAAACGGTGCTGTGTTCTGTTCAATCTGATTCAATCTTGTGCTACAGTTGATCCTGATTGGATCTTTTTCTTTTTTAGGTGACATTAAAATCAGCATAAATTAATACACATTGTAGAATCTATTTAGTTCAGAAAGTATGTTTTTTTCCTGAACACACTAAGTACGCATTTCATTCCCGCTATAATTATTTTGCTGATTGGTTTATCTATATATGGCTTTATTATTGCATCAAGGCCAAAATAAAAAAAAATAAAAAATGCAGAACATTACAAAGATCAGTTTTGTTTCAGAAAATCTATCTGCTTGAAAATCATGAGGGAAATAAAGACAATATAGAAAGATGGAAACAAAGAAATGAAGATGAGGCAGTATGTTGCAGTTGGGTATGTTTTTCCATGGCAGAATGTAGCACGACGGGAAAATAAGCACTAATGTACCTTCCATTAAATGCCAACTACTGAATAGTTAATTTAGCAAACTGCAGCAGTGCATCTGTCCTTGAGCACAGGAGAGGAATATTTTCCAGTTCTAACTGCGTCATATGAGGCAACCTGAGACGCTTATAATAAATAAATAAATAAATAAATAAATAAATAAATAAATAAAGATCACTAGCACGATAGAATCTCATTTGCTCTTCTGTTTTCTTTTAAGATCAGTTAACGTCTGAGCATTGTGTTAGCAGTGTGGAGGTTTTGATAACAGTACGTCCATTTAGGTTGTCATCAAATCGCTGATTCAGCTCGAGACAGAGTCCAATGTGTCTCTGTGAAGTGGCAGGAAATCTATAGTGAAAATTGTCAGTTTCAGCTAAAAAAGGGCTGATAAATAGTTTATCATCCGCCACGAGTGTCTTCCTTTGTGCTTCTAAAAAAAACGGAAAGGTTCGTTTTTTTTTTTTTTTTTTTACAAATTTAAACAATTGCTATTGTTAGCGTTCAATTCATTCTCAGCATCTACAACACATCTAATGTTAGCAAGCGGTTCATGCTTTCAAATTGTGCACGATGAGCGGAGAAAAAAAAAAAAAAGTATAAACACTGCTCAATTATTCATGACACAAAGAGTCCATTGTGCTATAAAAGAGGAAATATTGCAACTCGGAACCCATTTCAAGCATTTAGCGCATTTATAGCGGAATAGCTTCGGCGCTAATCAGTGATGCATGGGGCTGTAAAAGCTTTGCTAGGAATCGAAGAGATGAGTTAAGATTAGCTAAATCTCAGGACTGTTCCATTCAGTGAAGCACTCCACCAGGACAAAGCGTTCGCTCCATTATAGCAGTAACTGGGTTTAATAGCGGGTAATAAAACTGTATTTCAGCCCTTTAATTGAGATTCGAGCTCCACAGGAAATGTAGGACGACCCTGGATGATGATTAACGTAATTCCCATATTTCATATTCATTATTAAAAAAAAGAGAGAGAATTGGTGAGAAATGCTTAGGAGTCCACCTCCGCTATCTGTTCTGTCTTTTACAGATGGAAATAGCAACATGAATGGCGATAATTAAAGCCTTATAAGCCGAATAAAGCTATAATCTGTCTTTAATACAACACATAGGAGATAAAAAAAACCTCCTGGTCAGCTGTTTAGAGATAAATGATGAGAAAACGTCTAATTCAATAAGGGCTTTATTAGAGTTTTTGCTATATTAGACTGCAGTATGCACTATTTAGACCATGTTGCAATTTCAGCTCATTTGGAAAGCGTGGAAAGTGGCTTTAATTTGATTAGACTTGCAAAAAATAAAAGTTTATTATTATTTTTTTTTAAAGGCTGTAAAACTATTTTGAAAGTGGATATGCTTGGAAAAGCAGTTTGTACACTTGGCTCAATAAACGTATCAAACAAAACTCATCTCCAATTTACGGCGCATTTGTTGCGCGGCGGCGTTTAAAGCGATTACGCCACTCATAATGTACGTGGAGTAAAATAGCGTATAATGTAAGAACTATAAGAAAATGATTTATGGTCTTCATCTCTGTATCATGTCTTCTCCATTTTAACTTGCTTGAGATTAGAAGAAGGATTTCCAGAACGGTTTTCTGGATGCTGTGAGAACCTTTATGATGTTTTGGGTAACTAGAGATGTTTCAGAGAAACCTTTCAGGAATAATATGAATTAGATATAAAGCACCTCAGCACCTACAAGACTCTGAAATCTCAGCATTGATATTTACACCATTTTGAAGATGCCCTTGATCCAGAGTAACTTACATTGATCTCATGTAGACACCTGGGCGGTAGAGGGTTTGCTCAAGGGCCCAGGAATGGCAGCTTGGTGGTGCTGGGATTTGAATTCATGATCTTCTGAACAGAAGTCTAACGTCTTAACCACTGAGCTCTAAACATCACACACTGACCTGAATGCAATCATCTCCAAAGTAACCTGGATCATGTGGTGAACATCATCACCAGAGAATGGTTTTCATTTGAGGAGAACTTCATCCAGAGGCATGGTTCTGTCTGCATGTGTACTTGCATCTCTCTGTGCTTTCATTACATAAGTTCCAGTGATTCCAGATCATCACACAATGCATTTGGTGATTATTTTCTAAAATCAGCATTGTTTTAAAGCAATTAGTCTCAATTTGCTCTTTTAATAACCTCCATTCTTCTGGGAAGATGTTTTTTTTTGTTGTAGAGATTCATTCAACCACAAGGGTGTTAGCAAAGTCAGGTATTGATACAGGTGAGGTGAGAAACATCACAAAGATGTTCAATAGGTTTGGGAGATCTTCCACTCTAACCCATGGAAAGCAGAATCTTCATGAAGCTGGTTTTGGTGCACATTTTGTGTCATGCTGGAACAGGTTTGGGTCTCCTAGTTCGAGTGAGGCATCTCATACTATTGGGTAGAACTTTGTGGTAACAGTTTTGGGAAGAACCACATATGGCTGGCAAAATTGGATGTCCCAATACTTTTGTCAATATAGTGTAAGAAATGTTTTTTTCGTTTTTCCCGGAAAAAAAAAGCCACACTTTGCTCCAAGTTCACCTTTTTATTCAAATAAAACGGGGAAAAGTCGTCTCGGCTATATGAGGAAGTAACTTTTAAACAACTCGCTCTATTTCAGACTCGCAGGAACAGCTTGTGCTGTCAATAGAAGAAGAAAAGCCTGAGAGAATGACAAGTTCTCCACAAAAGGAAAGTTTCTTCTACAGTGGAAGGAAAACAGCACGGTGGAACTCAGAGTGTTCACTGTAGCCTGACAGACTGCAACACATGAAAGCAGGAAAAAAAAAATACCCACTTTAATAAAAGAAAGAATGTTCTAATGTGACCAGCGTCCACCTCCAGAGGTCCACAGAGTTCCTCGGTTTCCTCATTGGAATCCTCATGCAAACCTTTTCCTTAAAAAGCACTTCTCCATGAAGCCATTTTCCTCCAACACACAAAGCGACAGAAGAAACCAATCCTGCTCCAGTCCAATGCGATTTAAAAAAAAAAAAAAAAAAAAAAAAAAAAAAAAAAAAAGACACCAAACTTCATCAAGTGTGAAGTTTTTCTATCTTCCAGAAAAAATACAAATGTGGAACTCTGGGCCCCAGCAGGCGCCGGAGAGAGGAAGAGATGGATTAGTTTTGCATGGCGATGAAATGAGAGTCTTGTTTTTCGAATCGGTTTGTAATATTTTCTCACTTCAGAAGCACACACACACACACACACACACACACACACACCAGCCTGTCCGAGTAGAAGTCTTTCTCCTATATCCATAAAAATCTACAGTATCTTTTGATGCATTTCATGGGGAAAGTAATATTTGAAGCTGATTCGAGATCTGCGAAAGCTTTGCGCTGTTGTGCGTGAAAAATCCCATCGATACCACGTTCTAACTGTACTCAAAAATATCACCAGTCTTATGAATGTTCATGCACGTTTCTTCTGTTTCTTCTCGGCCTAAAGATTTCCTTTGACCAAACAAATCTATAAAAATGTCCAGAAACTTTATTTTTATTGAAAAATCCCCCTTTGTTACGAGGTTAACATGCTTTACACACTCGGTTTGTTTACAAACGTTCCGCTGAAATACTTTGCCTTGATGCACAAGAGCTTCGCACGTTTCATCTTGTTGTACAGTAAAGTTCCAAACGTTCGGATGGAATTGAAGTATGGAATAGTAGCCATGTCGGTTCAGGATTCCTTTCACTTTCTGGAATAGGTCTCCATTAAGCTTCCACTAACATCTTCTCTCCTGGTCTCTCCTTCTAATACAAGTTCTTCTCTTAGAGACAAAAAATGTCCCATTTGGACTCCAAAGATCTCTCTTCCACTCTTTTGCAGTGCCTGTGCATTTTTAGCATATATTTGTAGTATAAAAACAAAAGGAAGTGCACAGTGTTCTTCAAACCCCATGAAAGACTCCATAATTTTTACAGGCACGTTATACTGTACAGGAAAATGTCTTACATCAAACTTACATCAGCCTTAAGCCGAAAGCTGACTGGAGCAAATGCATGAGAATCGTTTTCTTTGCTCTGTAATGTAATATAATAGACATGGAGACAAAAAAAAAATGCTTAAATTAAGGTTTCAGAGTCGACAGTAATAATTATATTGGCCCACTTCTACTCAGAAAAATAATCCCTTCCAAATAGCTCTTCGAGTGCTTACTTATATAAACATTACTACATGCGTCTTCGACTAGCGGCCGGCGGCGGTACTGCAGGGGTACTGCCGCTAATTAGTGTTGAACCAGAAAAAGCTAAAAACTAAACAACTTTGGGTTGAAACATCAACTATAAAATACTTAATTTTAAACGTATTATAATTATTGCAATCGAGTTCGATTAAAATTAAAGGTGATGTTTATGTAAATGTATGATCATTTACCTAATAGTAAAAGGAAAATGTATGAAACTGTAAATCTATTAAAAGAAAAGAAACCTGAAGATCTTAATGAATTGCAAAATATATGTTTGTTTTGATGCATAAATCTTTCTAAAAGATTGAAAAATATCTGAAAATATACAAACAATGGTGCACCTACAACAACATAGTTCTAATTGTCTTAACATAAAATAGTGAGTAATATAATGGGTTTCTATTAATATCAGTGGCTGCCTTTGACACATTTTGTATCCGGGGTCCCTGCCCCATGTCTCCATCACCTAAATGGTCCTTGAACTGAAAAACGTTGACGACCTTTGCATTATTATATCCAGGTTTCTTTTTTCCCCACTTTCATCAATGCGATGGATTCTTCTTCTTTTATGAATGATTTTGCTGTGTGATCCGACTTACTCTGCTATAAAACCTTTTTTTTTTAGAGCGTTTCATTCCTACGCTGTCTGAGCGTTTAGAACGAATTCATGCCTTTAAAGCAGTAATGATGCTCAGATCATGAGCTGTAGCAGATGAGAAAGCTGCGGCGTGTTGATAAGCTTTAGCAGACGCTTTAGTCTCGCTACAGCTGCTATCTGCTCCGTAAAACATGCAGAGAAACACAGTGACGCATGCAGGCGACGACCTACGCTGCATTTCAGACACAGACGCGGTGTATTGAAGAGAATGGATAGATAGAGATATAGATTTCTACATTATTGGTTACATACTTAGTATACCATGTAGGGTGTTATCCAGCATATGAAAGAAAAAAATGACAAGAAAAGAAAATGTTGGTGTCTCCTGGAACAATCTTTTTTAGAAGATTTTTGAGAAGCAGGGAGAAGGAACATGTTTTTGCCTTCTACTGTGGACTTCGAGATGATTGTTCTACACTACAGATCATAGTACCAAGAAGTTTTAAGACGAAGGGTGATTCTGATCAAGTGCGTTAGCATGTCTGCAATTTGATCATCGACAGCAAATTAGAACAAAAGAGCAAATGTAAAATTGTGTGTGAAACTCTGCCACAGAGACATTTGACATGACATACGTTTGACACATGGCAAAACTGGGACGAGTCGCTCGAGGTGATCGAGCGGCTTTGAGAGCAGAAGAACATCGCTGGAAGGGTTGGAGTCAGGGTTCAATGAGCGCAACCACCCTACTCGCCAGATTTGGCTCCTGCGGACTTCACCCGCTTCCCGAAGATCTGCTGCAGAGATCCAGCACGAATCAGAGAAGGTGCGTGATACGCTTCAAAAAAGAAGACTTCTAGAACACATTTCAGAAGAGGCAGGAATGCTGGGGGCGCTGTTTGGCGGTGCGAGGGGACTATTTTGAAGGTTTGGGTGTGTAATTGTAGATAAATAAAGTACTTTCTTCTAAACAGAGCGAGTCTCCAAACTTTTTGATTCCACCTCGTATTCCGTAATTTCCGGACTATTAAGCGCACCCATATATAAGCCACACCCACTGAATTTGACAAATATTTTTATTTTGAACATAAATAAGCCGCACCTGTCTATAAGCCGCAGGTGTCTACACTGAAACTATTGAACTTTACACAGGCTTTAAAGACAGTGTCTGTTACACGGTGTAACGGGCGAAATAGGTTGCGTTTCTTTTAAGAGCAGAGCGGTATTTTGTGAATAGCCTGCCACTGCATTCTTCCGGTATTACTGCGTGTGTGTAAGACCGAGGATTATGTGCTCATTATTTTCTGATGCTCATTTCTAAGTTTCTTTGACTAACCCGTAACGCTGTTGCCAAGAAAAATAAAAAAGCACTGGAGTTAGCGAGCTCTCCCTTCACCCAGACTCAACGCGCTACAACGGCTTGTATCTAAACAGTAGCCTACCAAGTAAGTCATTGTTCACTGTCTTCCTCCTTCCTTTCACAACTATTTCTCTCTGGAGTTAATCGTTTGGCATCGTCGTGCGTTTAAAAATCACCCGATGGAAGTTTTTTCTCCCGATGCCGTGCAGCTCAGAACACAGGTGAGGTGCGTTTTTCGTTTCCGTTCGGAAATTTCATTGGTCTAATGTTATGTCGCTCAGTTTTTTGGCTTGAAGTTTGTGAAACCGGGAAAAACTCAGGAAAAATTCATAAATTAGCCGCTTCGTTGTTTAAGCCGCGGGGTTCAAAACGTGGGAAAAAAGTAGCGGCTTATAGTCCGAAAAATACGGTATATGAATTTTTAAATTGTGTTGAAAATATACAGTATATCTAAACTATGTGCTGTAACAGAAGTTGATAGACATCTGAGAATAAGATTCTTCGAACATCTCATTTGCTCTTATAATAAGCTCCACTCTTCTGAGATGATGTTTCTCTAGATTTCGTGAAGATTTTTAGAGATTTGGGTACTGATCTAGGTGAGGTGAGGAGGCCTGGGGTCATCCCAAAAGATCTTAAATATGGTTAAGCATTATATAGCAGGCCACTTAAGATCTTTCAAAACCATTTGAAGCGTATCTTCATGGAGCTGGCTTTGTGCGCACCCTGGATCAGGTTTGGATCTCCCAGTTTTTACATTAGAAACATGTGAGAGATGATTCTGCAGCAATCAACAATAATACAGAGGTTTCTGCACATATTTAATACATGCCCTTCCTTCAGTCGTATTAAACATGCACTCGGCATCCCCAAAGTGACCTTCAGGCTTCGCTGCTCGCTGAGAATCTCTGTATCACGGCTAATCGTAATTAGCACAGTCGCTGAATCTGAAATAGTTTCAATACGGTTAAAATAATGGATTTTGCCTCCATGTAGAGGTCACTGTATGTTAAACAGGGTGCCAAAAGATATAACAACCAGTGTAGTGTGCTCTTTATTGCGGTATTAACTCATTTAAGATAATTGTGCCATTTTCTGAATATTCACCTAACAAAAGTGAACCGCGGAACATTTTTGCTGGAGCGAATGTAAAAGAAGAAAAATGGCCTTTATGCTGTAAATGTGAGGGAAGTGAAACTGGCACTTTTAATGTTACAGGTATAAAAATGGACTGTAGCGCGGCAGCAATACATGCAGTACTGAGTGCTAGTGTGTGCCATTATAGATAGGTGGCGCTAATATCTGGAGACTGGTAATCAAGATGGCAGACAGCAGTGTTTCTTGTGAAAGTTTCGGAAGTTTCTTAAAGCAAAGGCGTGTTTCTTAATGGTAATCAACGCGTAACCGGTCGTGAAATTGCACAAGAGACAAATCTTTCTGTGGAACACAATCATTCACAAATATTTGCATTTTCAAAAAAATTAGGGCACAAAGACTTTCCGGTTTTGACCGGCACAGAAGAGTTGAAGGCATATTTGAACCTTTAAAGAGTTCCACAGAGGTCAGCATTTCAGCACCAGTGATGAAGGAAAGCAGGATGGTTTCCGGCGTCCTGACAAAACTTTTTAACGCGGGATCTTTCCAGGCGTTAGTTAAAGGCCGGGGTGAGTTTTAACTCAAAAGTTAAAGTTAAAACTCAAAAGTCCCAGTTTGTCCTGAACGTTCCTCGAAACATTAAAAGCAATCAAAATAATAAAATCTATGACGTCTTTGCTACAGAATCTGTAACTCCCAGAACTTTCTGTAGACATAAAGCGAGAAACGAGAGCTCTTTCTCTTTCTTTCTCTTGGCTCTGTGTGTTGTCGTCATCCTTCTCTTTGTTGTTTGTTCGCTCTGAAAGATCGCTGACTTCATTCTGCAGAGGAAAATTCCCACAGGGCAAAAAAAAAAAAAGCAAGAAATGAGAGCTTCCTTTATTTTAGCCCCGGCTGAAAGCAGGAATAGACAGATGGGAAGAAAGAAGAGAACTTATTAAAACGAGAAAGAGGCTAAGCAGAGCTTCCCGACATGCACAGCATGACATCCGAGAGATTCGGCTTGACCCTGATGTTTAAACCCTCAGCAGGGGTCTGGGATTGACTCATCAGGGCTGGAGAACGCAGCACGTCCATCATCTCTGCACTGACGTTTCATCTCTTTCGCTCAGAGCTGAAGATGCTGCGTTTTGTTTGACCATCTCACACTTTAGAGTAGAGGCAATGCAGACCTGGGTGTCTTCTATAATGACTACCTACAACCGAGGACCAAAACGAAACAGTTTTATAGACGACAGAGAAATGCATCATGGCTCTGATACCTTCAGACATCCAGAACCTGGAAGTTCAAAAAGTAGAAAGTTCACAGCTGGAATCTCAGGGG
The DNA here is from genome assembly GCA_014706435.1 of Silurus glanis. Lineage (NCBI taxonomy): Eukaryota > Metazoa > Chordata > Actinopteri > Siluriformes > Siluridae > Silurus > Silurus glanis. The sequence goes on from JAAIIK010000431.1 coordinate 485,528, forward strand.
TGAAAACTAGATTGTGTTTGGCTGGAAAGAGTTCAGGTGTGAATAGTGGATTGTGATTGGTTGGAAGTTCACGTGTGAATAGTGGATTGTGATTAGCAGGATGATTTGGGTTCGAATAATGGATTGTGATTGGCTGAAAGTAGAGCTATATTACACTAACCCTAACCCTAGAGCTATTGGAAATTATATGGGAATACTGGAATTCTGATAAATGATTAGAGGCACAAAATAAATTTGATGAATTGGAGAAGAAAAACGTTTAAAAAAACGGCACCAGGAGTGAACTCCAACAGCTTCATTATTCAAATTAATACAGTATTTATTCAAGATCATTCAAATGAATGCAATCTTCTGGCACTACTTTATCTCTGGGTGCGATTCGGAGCTGCAATGAGGCGTATATAAAATGCCTAATGGAAATGAAGTATTATTTTGATCCATTCAGTCAGTTTTGCTCTGCAAATGAGAGCTTTAACTCCTCAGTGTTGGGAATTGACCATGGTATAAGGTGATAATCCACGGCTTGGTGTGAAACATTTGGATGCTTCACCTCGGGTCATTCTTCACCTCCACATCATGCACTTACATCCTGCAACACCTCACACCTACACCTGGATTATCCTTGATTCAGATATATCTGTCTTTGACCAGATCTATCTGGTGCTCTCTACACCGGCGCTATGAGTGTTTCATGGAAACCACCTACGTGCACAAAAGCAAGTGTAGCTGGAGTGAAGGTCTGAAGGGATTTATAGAATAAAATAGAACCAGATCTGGACCACATAGTAATTACTGAACATCTGTCCAAAAAATACATCAAATGGTGCAACAAGAACAACAGCAAAACATCTCCACTTGTGTAATGCATTGGGAATATTCTGATTGAGGGTAAATTTAGCTACTAATTAGATAAACATTCAGGATTTTGGACCATGATGCACCTTTCAAAGCCAAAATATCCAGTCTAGAACACATGCTCACACCCTGCTATTTCTCCACAACTCTACCATTTACCACATGGTGTCACTCGACATGCTGAAACAGCTTGAATGACAGCTGAAATTTTGCGGATAGTCTGGTGGCACGTTATCGAGCCCTGACAAACAGCCGCTGTCAAAACTTCAGCTGCAGAAACGCAGCCCCAGGTGGCAGATATATAGAGGCACATGGGTTAAGCAGTGTTTTTAGCAGAGAGGGTTGTTTCAGACAGGACACCCGGGGATGAATCTTCTTTATGTTGGGAGGACAATTAATAGGACGAGCTGCACAGGAACGCCGTCAGATAACTCACAAACTCACACACACACACACACACACACACACACACACACACACACACACAC
>JAAIIK010000431.1:486880-519788 GCA_014706435.1 Silurus glanis
CACACACACACACACACACACACACACACACACACACACACACACACACGTGTTCCCATGCTTTGCAAAAAGCCCATAAAACGAAACCCAATGGGATCCTGAGGTCCAATCTGGTGGAATGATTTTACTGAAATTATTTATAACTTGCTGAAGAGTCATTTGGGACGTTATAAAAGTTACATTCCGACTGTGAGTTATTGACGTCTTTTTTATTTATTTATTTATGAATCAGTGATCAGGCATTCAGGCAAGTTACAATGGAAAGAAAGGGGGAAGAAAAGATCTTATAATCAGAGTCCTTCAGAAGAGTAGAGCATGCTGAGCTCATAATTGGAATCAGAAGGATTTTCTCCAACGCATCCACCCCTGGGGTTTATTAGCGCGATCTTTTAACCTTCATCCAAGGACTGATTTACAATCCTGGATGGCATGGATTGAGTTTCGGCGCTGAGGTTGAGAATGAGAATTTTTTTTGTCCATTATACAAGCAGTGCTGGTCAGTAACACATAGGTGGGCGTTAGCGCTCAAAACCATCGCCTGAAAAAGGAACCCTCGGGTCAATCGGCAGGAACAGAGTTGGTTTGATTAGATCTGAAATTATCCACGAGTCACTGGGGAGGAGCAAAGCTGCATTCCATCTGTCAGTTTATTGATGTCTCGTAGAAGGAGAAGAGAATTTTTATAAAATCAGTAAATCAGGCAAAGGTAAAGTGGAAATAAAGAGCTTTTAGAATCCATGAAATAGGAAATAAGCTCGCAAGCTATGAGAGAGTCTGATATCTAGAAGGGATTCCACCGAGTTTCATCGGATTCTCTGCGTGCAGGACGTTTTGGGGTTTTAATGCATCAAAGTGTCCACCAGCTACTCACAGTTCCTTGAATTCAGAATTGGGTTACACATCTAGTGAAGTTGCTTTTCTGGACTCACTATTCAGATTATTCAACTCTCTGGTGTCTAGTTCAGCCCCCTGGATGTCTGATTTTAAGATCTTCACTATTGAGAAACAAGAAGCTAATTAATAATACACTGTATCTGTGAAAAGTGTGGAAACATCTGATCTATTATGGTTTCTGAGACACATGCATGTTCCTATGCAACAAACTCTGTAAAAGACGGAAACACATAGTAATTGGACAGTGAATGAGTGGGTGAAAGAGTCCACATGGGACATTTTTGTCTCTAACAGAAGAACTTGTGTAAGACGGAGAACAGGAGAGAAGATGTGATCAGACTCCCTCACCCCCACACTCACACATGGAGGTGAAAGTTTAATGGACTGAGGTTGTTTTGGACACTTATTCCAGTGGGGTGAAATGAATATTCAACCAACATGGCTCCCATTCCATACTTTAACACCATGCAGTTTCATCTGGATTCATTGGAACCGATTTCACCACACAAGACAATGAAGCGTATGTCCAAGCTCTGTAAGTGTTATTTAGAGAGCAAACAGTCGTCTGGAGTCTTATCTCTCATTCAATGGCCTGCGTGAGTAAGTTTATTGCGTATAAAAGCAATAACAGACTTGAAGTTTCCAAACTTCAAGGCCACCCAACGTAAAGACGTGTGGAGAGCAGACAGGCTACACCTCCTGCTTTTGGTCTTATTTTTGAAAAAACTAAAGCCTGGATGAGCATCTTCAGCTCATCATTTAAAAATGATTAATGATTGATTAAAGCTGATGGCAACCATCAGCTAGTGACATTTCACAGGAGAAGCTATTTTCTTCCATAAATCGATATTCACGTGATTTGAGATAGATTAGCAAGCAGAAATTCATGAACAATTTTTTTTTTTACAGAAATTCAGATAAAAAAAAAAATAAATAAAAAATCACAAACGTCTTCAGAATTAGACAAGAAACAAACGATGAGCAAACGGATGAACTGTAGATATAAAAACAAGAAGAGTAAAAAAAAAAAAAAAAAAGCTATCAGTACAAAAAAGCAGGAGGAAAAACAACGTCGAAACATTAACGCCTGTCGCCATGGCAACAGCAACGAAAAGTCGGACTCTGTGGCGACGGGAAAGACAGCGCATCTCTTCACTGAGAAGAAAGTTCTCACAACCTTCTACCCTGTTCATCCCCTCATCTACTTTCATACAGATCCAACACACACGGGTAAGGTTGCCAAATCATGTTTTCTTAATCGTGTTAGATTAGAAGGAACTCTACTAGAGTTGGAATTCAATTGTGAAGGATTTTCTTTCAATTTGGATTAACATTGTGGATCGAAACACTGGGCTAGGAGGTATTCGCATTATTTCAGGATGACAACACACTTACTATCTCTAAGATGAAAACATTACAACCAGGATTCATTCATGTAAACTGGATTCGCTCGTGGCGTTATAATCTGAGGTCATATGGGAATTCGGTCTTCGGAATTCAACAAGTGACAGACAGACAGACAGTTCTATCTATCTATCTATCTATCTATCTATCTATCTATCTATCTATCTATCTATCTATCTATCTATCTATCTATCTATCTATCTATCTATCATTGCATTCTACATGTAAACAGAAACGAAATGCAGTTTAGCATCTACCACAAGTACAAATATTAGCAATTGTGCTAAATGACAAGTGCAGATAAATATGTCAATATATGTACCGCATGTAATATAAAAGCCGATAAATGTACAGCAAATAAATGTAAAGTCTTTGACAGTGTAAAAATGTGCAGAAGCTGGAAAACAAGTACAATAGAATAAACATGTTGAAATGTCGGTTATATTAGTGCCGCTCTGATTCGTGAACTCGGGTTACTTTTGGAAAGAAAGCGATCATCTTTCATCTACCTGATTGACTTTTAGGGCTCTTATATTAAAGATTAAACTGATTGAGAGCAGTATAAATAGTAAAATATATACATATTTTTTAATTTTCTTGTATTCCTTCTTCAGCTATACTGGGTCTTGTGGTGGCTTTAATAGCTGGGTCCTCTCTCAGATCATGTGAGATGTTTCTCCTTCTCAAATTCTTCATAACCTTTGGGCTGTAACTCTTTCTGCATTGGTAAAAAACTCTCTCATTGGCCAATTTTCCGATAATGGTTTTCTGGTTCTGATACATTTTATAGTTTTTCCAAGCAAGGCATGATCATGCAATTATCTCATTCCACTTGATCCTGCTATTCTGATCACATTTGCACATTTGTTTAAAGAACAGAACACAGAACACTTTTTTTTTCTCTCTCCCCCACCTTTGCAGAAGTTCTGGCATCGCTTGTGATCATTTTCTCCTGTTTCATAAAAAAAAAAAAAAAAAAGATCCACTGTAAGACAGTGTGTTTGCTAAAGAAAGAGGCGTTAAAAAATCTACCTCTTGCTGAGAGAGAAAAAGGACCGAAAGCTGAAATCTCATCAGGGTTTTTTTTTTTCTTTATTTCTGTTTTGATGAAATGATGTGTTCAGCTGGAGATGATCTGAAGATAAGAAGCATGCAGGAACGGACTTACGCAGTTAGACAGCTCAGCATGTAGAGAGAGAAAAGGAAGTATAAAAGAAGAAACAGAACAAAAACACTACATGCAAAGGTGGACGAAGCTCCATGAACGGAGTTACCGAGGCAAGGAAAGTGCGAATGAAATCATTACATGTAAAGAGTGTGTTCACAGGAGATTATAGAGTATATTCAGAACACACGGCCTTCACAAGCCTTCACATTAATTTAATTCATTTTATTTGTATTGAACTTTTAATAATGAACATTGTCTCAGAGCAGCTTTACACAGATCATGTGGTGATCTGTGAAATGAAGATGTTCTTTATAAGTGCAAGTTTGTCCCAAGGACAAACTGGCAAGGAAAAACTCCCTGAGATGCAGAAGGAAGAAACGTTGAGAGGAACCAGACTCAAGAGGGAACCTCATCTGGGTTTCACCGAATGTCCATTTATTACAGATAAACGATGTTGAGGAGCAGTGATGGAGATCAGATCAAACTGTAGTCCTGAGTCAGTGTAGCAGACTGTTGATATTAACTACAGTCCAAATCCATCCTCAAAGCTCCTGATCTTACTCCGGAATTTCATGGAACCACCCAAGGCGTTGATGAGAAACATCCCCAGCTGCACAGAGTCGCCTCCAGTTGAAGAGAACATCATCCAGAGGCAGACCAGGACGAAGTGGAAAGATCCACGGAGGGAAGAGGAGCAGGAACAGTGATCACTGGAACCGCAGGATTATGTTTAACTCATAACTCAAGCATTATGCTCGGAGGATTGAAATGAAATATTCAATCCTGATAGAAGAGTCTGTGTACTCGCTGACTTTATTCTTTACATGTTTTGAGAATGAAAAGGAAGTATGGAGGATTTCAGAGTTTTTGGCCTCAAAATTCGAACCCATCTTATTGCTGGTATTGGGGTTTGTGGGACTTGAATATTCCAGATGGAAAAGAACTGATCGACCATCAGCAGCTTAATTCAACATTCTGGCTTCACTCCAAGAAGTTCATATGGATCACTACATACTTTCCAAACCCAACAAGAGAGGGACAGGAAATTGGGAGTCCCACACATGTCCACTTCCTGCAGTGTTACGCAGAGCACAAAATCTTCACTCACTCATTACATTAACCTGGCCCTGACTCACCCTGCACCATGTTCTACTACATTATCTGCAGTCTCTGAATACGCAGTTTGAGTTTGTATAATTTTATTTATCATTTGCATAAAAGGCTCCATTTATTTAATGGGAAAAGGCCTCCGTGATTTTCCAGGCAGGGATTCAATATTAGATTGGATTGCAATATTAACATTATAATAAACATTGGTCAGATTTGGGTATTGTTGGACTCTGTGAAAAACTCTGATCAGCCATCACATTATGACCCCCTGCCTGATATTGTGTTGGTCCCCTCTTTCTGCCAAAACAGTCGTGACCCATCGATCATCAACAGCATGAACTTCTTCAGCAGTCTGTTGGATCGGACCACACGGACCAGCCTTCGCTCCATGAAGATCAGTGTTCTTCACTTCACCACTCAATGTTATAATGTTATAATGTCATAATTTCACGCCTGATCGGTGTACAAACATTCAATAACAAGAAAAACGACTTTTTTGCTTTTAATAATAAAAATGTATAATATTGCTCCTTGTTTGTATAGGGTGATATTTGCTTATGAACGTTTTATGTGAGCTTATGAACACTGCGGTTGCAAACAAAAGAGAACTTGTTGGCAGATTCGCTACAGTCATGGTACAATTCATCATGGTAGTGCTAAAGCAAGAGCAGAAAAACGTGTGTGTGTGTGTGTGTGTACGTGACTATGATGTATAATAACCTGCCTATTACACCTAACTTAGTTTTGATTGTTTCACACAAGGCCTGAAATTGCATCAGTCGGTTCAGGCGAGCAGCTCATTTCAGAGATTTGATGTTGCAGTTGATGCTGAGGTGTGTAGAAGTTTTTTTTTTATATAATAATAAAGATGCAGTAATTGATGTGTGTGTTACAGAGTGTGTATGCCAGGCACGGAGTGTGTCTGTTGCACAAAAGGAGTTGAAGTCCGTTCGGAGGATGAGTGTGTCCTGGTGGGAGGGTTTGGAGGGGAGCTGGGGGGTGGGGATCAGAGAGAGAGCGAGATGAGAGACTGGTAAAATGGCATCGGTGGCGTGGAGATGAAAATTGATTTATTGCTGCGGTGATGAGAAGCGGCGTGCCTGACGCTCTGGGGAAGTGGACTGCAGCAACATAAAACAGTGCTTTTGATAGTAATTGCTGTGGGGGTCTCGCAAGACACGCTAACATCGCGGCGCAATGAAATTTATGCGTCCCCGATGCAGAAACCCGCCTATTTATTTTTTTTTGCCCCTGACGAGTAGTTTGGGGATCGGTGCTGGGGAGCGGGCTGCAGTAAGCCGGCAAGCTCATGGTGCATTCTGCAGGATAAAAGGTCCGTTTGAACCTCTGGATCTTCTTGATTTACACATTGAACCTTTTAAATGCTCACAAAAATTTGCGAGGCTGTATCAAAATGTTTTGAGGCAAGTTTTGTAACACACCAACAGATGGCAGCACAAGGCTGCATGCACAGTCACAAGGAGCACTGACCTTCATAAGTCAGTGTGCGAGGTGACCATCACCGAGCTCTCTTCACATGTGAAACAACACGATTTCATTACGCATCTCTACCCTCTTCCCAAAGATGAAGATCCGGTTCACCATTTTGACACAATCATGGAGATCTGGTGTAAAATCGCAGAAGGTGCTTAACATTTCAAAAAAAAGATTTCCAGGACACATTTCAGAAGTGTCAGGAATGCTGGGAGCGCTGTATTGCTGTGCAATGGGACTGTTTTGGAGACAATCGTATGGAAACGTAGTCAAGTCAAGTTTATTTCTATAGCGCTTTTCACAACAGACATTGTCTCAAAGCAGCTTTACAGAAATCAACAGTCAAGGTGAATGGTGTGTGTTTATCCCTGATGAGCAGCCGTGGCGACTGTGGCAAGGAAAAACTCTGTGCTTTATTTCTATCCAATGTACATGTTGTAGACCAACCACAAGAATAAGGGATCCAATGCTTACTGTCCTGAACGTTTTTCAACAAAAGTTTATTACACCCAATGTTCCTTTAAACAACCATCATCATCAGTGAATTCCTGAACTTCTCCATTCTCTCTTTTATTCCAATCTCATGTCAAATGTTTGTGGGACAGACTCCAGGTCTACCCCCCCTATGGCTGAAAGTTCTGGGCACATGTCTACATCTGTCTACGCTTTCTATTCAAAACAGCATTTCACTGCATGTCGCACCCATATGTATGTGTATGTGACAAATAAAATTTGATTTGATTTGAAACAATCTATTTGGTTAAAACACGTGTATAGTATTTAGTACAGTGTTGAGTCTATTAAATATTCACACTCGTTCATTAATCGTGAATGTTAGAGCATCACCTGCTGGTGTCACTGCGGTGATTTATTCACGACGCAGTGTTCCGGATTCCAGAGGAAATTCCAGAGCGTGCAGCGTAGCTCTGCAGGACACCAGTCAATATCACTGACCGCTGTAGCTTCTGTCCAGAAATACACACAGTCATGTAAATTAGTGTAATAATAATAATAATAATAATAATAATAATAATAATAATAATAATAACTTGTGTATTTAACCTTTAAATATATTTGCAAAGTGGAAGATTTTGACTGGTTATAATCCTTGCCAATCAATCAATCAAGTAAGCAATATAACAATGATAAATAAAATATAAAAGAATGGAAAAAAGAAAAACTGTTTTAATCTCAAATAACTAACTAAATAAATACATTGAAGAATGTAGAACATGTAAATAAATGAATAAACAAACAAATAAAGAAACTTATTTTAATCTCCCAAAAAGCAAGCAAAAGAAAAAAGAAAAAAAAAAGAAAAAGAATTAAATAAATTCAGGAAATATACAATGAAATAAATAAGTTAAGAAAATATAAATGAATAAATAAAATGGAAAGAAACATTTTTAATCTCATGAATAAACAAAGGTTATGGAAAAGAAAAAAGCTTAATAAAGTTCAAAATAGAGACTTTTTTATTTATCTGCTATTTTTCCAACAAATAAAAAATGTAACTAATGTTTAGGATGGAGGGAGGGTTCAGGAAGGTTTAGGAGGGTATTTTAGTCTAATCTAGTTTTATTCACCTGAATGAGTGAATATTATAATCATGGCATGATTTATTCTCTACACTATTAAATAAATTATATTCATTTAACCCAATAGAATTATTAATTATATTTCTCTTTCCACTCCTGATTGTAGAAAAGTGATAAGACTTCAAACAAACCTCATATTTAATCCCATGATGAGGATTCTCAGTCTTTAAACCTAATTCTGAGAATAAATTAGGTTATATCTGAAGTTTGAGACTCAGCGTGGAGAATCACCTGAAAAGAAACAAAAAAGAAACCTTGAGCATTCTTGGTTAAAAAAAAACAAACCAAAATGCGGACGAGCCTGGAGAATGGGAAATGCATTACGGCGAGTGTTGGGGTCTGTGAAAAAGAAAATCTAAATCAAATCAAATCGAGAAATGTGCAGCAGCGCCGCTGGTTTGATTCCCAGCAAGCACTTTAATCTCACACCACTCGTGACTAAGATCTAATTCTTCCTGTAGAGGAAGCTCTGCATACCGGAGCTCTCAGGGGAAAAAATGGCCAATTAGTGCTTTCTGTACCACGATTACATCCAAGATATGCTTTATATATGAGATTTATCCAAATATACTGAAACATTTACTTTTTCTTTTTCTGTTTTCAGCAACACATTTGTCTTTTTTCACCGGTTGATTGTGCATTCGCTTCTCTTTTACCTCCATCAAGGACATTTACATCACATGCTGCATCTGCAAAGCCACCAGTATTGTGGGTAAACACACACACCCACACACACACACACACACACACACACACCCCTTCCATCTGGAAAAAGATAAGAAGCATCTGGGTCCTCACAGCCAGACTGTGTATTAGTTCAATATTGTACCAAAGCAGCTTTTTAAAAATGAATAGATTATGAATATGCATTTTAGATTTATAAATCAGTGCATATACGTTTATCTGAGACTTCATAAAGATAAAACAAAAAAAGAAGGAGAGGAACCGAAAAGGAACTTGAGAGGAACCAGAATTAAATCCGGAACCCTCAACCCATCCTCATCCTTAATACCGAATGTCCTTTCATTATAGCTCCATCATTGTTGAGGTCATCACCTGTTCACTGATGGAGAAGGCAGACAGGGTTTTTTTTATCAGACTCATCAATAAAAAGGGAATGAACTCACACACATATGTATAGTATTTAGTATTATAGGAACCATTTGTTTTTGCCTCATCACACATCTACTGTACCAATCATTGCCTAGTTAGTTTTGTGTCTTCTGTATTGTATCATGGAGCACCTTAGTCCTGGAGGAACCGATATATATATATATTACATTTATTAAAAGATACATAAGTAGCAGCTATGGATGCGATGCGATTCACCCCTACTGCGATGCATTTCGATTCAGTTCAACACAATGCGATTCTGCAGTTCAGTACGGTGTAAAGAGTTTGCTTTTATTTCTTCAGTTCAAACAAACAGCAAATCATCAGTTTACTGAAGTGTCTTCTGACTTCCAACGCACGGCCTTTTCACAAACGCCTTTGTAGTGCAGATCAAAAGAAAAGAGATGAAATGAAACCAGAATTTCTCCTCCTGTTCTGTGCGCAGGAAGACGCAGCTCTACCTCTGCCATGTAAATCTGTATTCTATGCGCCTCTCAGGACACGCTTCGGCCTCCGTAGTGCTGCGATCAGTCGTATTCATGTAGCAGCGGCGGTGCTGAGAGAACGCGCTCGAGAAACGAGAGAGAAATCGACCTTTATAGAAAATATTACTCACAAATCATTAGTCACTTTTTACATAATAAAAGTAGAGCATTTACTGATTATTATGTATAAATAAATCGTTTTTCCCGACGCAAACATGTTAAAAACGTGATGTAGATGACAACTTTTAAAACCTTTTCAAACCTTTAACTTTTATGCAATGCACCGATTCCTAAAATATATAAATATATTGAATATAGTTCAGGACGAAGGTTGTCTGAAATGATTCATCTCTTTTATATAAATAAAAAGCTTCCAATGGTCTTTCTTACAGAACCGTACCTCTATTTATGAGCCTGATATAAGTGTAGTGTGTGCAGTTTCCTCATTATACATGTCGCTTTAACAACATTAATTTAATATCATGAACATGTTCTCTGGCTTCCATAAAACCACATGATGTAATTGTATGGAGACATTCAATATAAGGACAAACAGTTGGTGGACATCTGAGTATAAGATTGGCATGTGCTTATTCTTGAGCATCTCTTTAAACCCATGTAAAGCAGATCTTCATGGAGCTGGCTTTGTGGGTCATGCTGGAACAGGTTCAGGTCTCCTAGCACAAACGAAGTGAATATTTCATGCTACAGCACCCAGAGAATTCCTTTAGATGTCCATTCTATAGATTCTGGTTGGATGAAATGATATCTGATGGTGTTTACCACAGAACATATTAGCTCAAGTCTCTAAGAGGTTTCATTTCCTCCCCACAGTCACCTCAGGAAAAATCTTAATCTACAGCAGGAGTTCTGATCAGTTGCTCGATCACCGGTGGAAAACACTGCTGGCTACTCCTAGCTGCCCGAGGTTTGTTTGACCGCTCGATGAGCGATCGATCCGGGGGGGACGTGTAATTAATAGAAGGTGAGCCTGCTGAGAAACGCCTTATTAAACCAAACTTCATTTCGGGTGTGTGTAGAACCTAATGAAAATTTACAGCAGCAGGTCTCAGCACCAGGATGCAAATCGATTTCCATTTGTAAATGTTAAACGTGTTTGAAATTTATGACTTACAGCCTGCTTTACACCTGAGCGCTATGGAGCTCTGCATTCTGATTGGACGGGATTAAAAAAAATAAAAGGTTTTCTGTAAGACGAGAAGAAATATTAGAAACACTGGGGTGGTAACAGTAACTTCACCTTCTTCAAAAACTCATTGTTAATTAGTTTCCTATAACAGTACAGCACCAGCTGCCTGATGTAAGCAGCACCAGACCAAACCTAAAGTTACAAAGTGGTCACAAAAAAGTCGAGACTTGTTCTGTAACCCACCAATAGATGGCAATACTAGGCTGCACGCACAGTCACAGGGAGCACCGACCTTAATAATTTGGTGTGCCAAAAGATCCAGCTCAAAGTTCACAGTGTGCCTAAATCCAGCGCGAATCGCAGAAGGTGCTTGATGCCTAGAATTTCACTGTGAAAGTAAAAAACCCTTCATTAATCACTATATTATTTTCCAGGGTATAATCTGACTAAAGATTTTCACAGAGTCTCATGATTTTCTATGGGCACTGTATATATAGTGGTTATGAAGGGCTTATGAAGGGTCAGGGGCCCTGTGAACAGTAAAACATGTCAGAGTTATGTCAACCTCATGCAAGGAAATATCAAAGCGGTTGATATGTCAGAGGAAGCCTTATAAATGTTCATGTAAGTCAATGTAAGTCAGTTGTTATGAAAAGCTTATGTTTGTGTCATGTAGCTCTATGGCGTGTCCTACCAGAAGGACAAAGTGCTGACACTGGAGACTCCTACCATAAAATGTTCTATAAACATCTCGTTACTTTAATGAACCCTGTCCGTGTTGCTCTGGAAACGATACTGAATTCTATATAACGAGCAGAAAACGTGCTCCGGGACGAGCTGCATGGTGTCGACTATGTCGAACGCCGAACGTTTGTCCTTTTGTTCCCTTTGTTTTGATTCGATTAAAACGAAGGGAAGAAAAAGAAGTTGTGTAAAGCGTGCCGAGCGAGGCAGAGCCGGAGGAAAGTGTCCAGTTGCCAAGCAACCGCAGCCCTAACAAACCAGCCGGCTGTGTTAATCGGAACGTGTGACCAGATGAACTTTCATTTTTCTGCTCTAGTAAAGGAGACTGTTCATGTCTTTGCCAGACTTGTTTATTTTTGTTTGCAGAAGATCTCCTCCTGCCCCCACACCCCGTCTCACCAAACCACAAACAAGGACAGAAATGTTCTGACTTTTGACTTGTAGACAATCGCTTGTGTAAAAGATTGTGCCAGTTACATTTCTGCACAGAATTTACACTGCGTCATGATGTTTATGCTTAGTTCGTTTCGCTCCTGTCTTTAGATTAATGTCTCCATCTAGTGCCAGCTCCTGAGAGCAGCCTGCAGAGGTCTCCAGGGAACCCCAGAGCCCAGCTCGGTTTAATGTCCCTCACTGTTTTTTTCTTTTTCTTTCTTTGTAATTCTGACACAACTGCACGCTGCACTTTTCAGTACAGATAAAGTTCACGTGTGACACGAACATGACGTGTTTACAGACAAACAGAACGAGAAATCCAAGCTTTATATCCACACTTCCTTCTTTAAAGCGTCTGGCCTTTTCACAGCGAGGGTCAGACTTCAGAGCATTTGCAAATTCAGGTCTCGTCTTTTTGTCGACAGCTCATCGTCCCTCCCTAAAGGCAACTTGATCTCTGCTGACATTTTCACTGGCTTATCTCTACACTTTACCTTCACCACAGCCAGGAGCCCATCTTAATTATACACTTACTCCATCTCCGGTTGGACCTGGAGTTCGCTAAAACTTAATACAACCAAATATGGATGAATAAAAGGCTTGGAAAATACATATACAAAAAGGCATTGAGGAGGCAGAATGGAATGCTGGAAGCCTAATAAATGCTTATTCAGCTTCATGTCAGGCGTCATGAACAGCTTGTGTGCGTGTCATGGAGCTCTATGAAGAGTGAAACTGTCAAATCAGAACGATTAAAGTATTTTATAACAGTTCCAATGTAATGTCACATCTTACATCAACTTGACAGCCTTTATATTAATCATTATTTTATGCCTGTTAATTGAGCTTTATTACAGTGTTATGGCGGTTTGTGTTGGAATAAACCTTGATGTCAGTTGAAGTAAGTTCTTGAGGGACTTTTCTAGGTGTCATGTAGCTCTATAGGAAGTGTAACTGACATCATTGCTATGAATTGAGAATGAAGTATATTCCAAATTCATCGTAATGCAAGTAGCCAATGTCCGCTGACGCTTGTTGGAAGGCTTTAAATGCAGTCTATGAACAAGAGTATTGGGACACTTGATGTTTCCAGCAATGAGATTCTTCTCTAAACTGTTACCAAAAAGCTGCAGATGCACAATTGCATGAGAACTAAAAGACCCAAACCTGTTTCTGCATGACACAAAGTGCACAAAGCCAGCTCAATGAAGATATGCTTTACATGGGTTGGACTGGAAGATCTTGAGTAGGCTTCTATAGAGCTCTGCAAAACATTTTGGACCCCAGGCCTCCGTACCTCACCTAACTAACACCCTTGTGGCTTAAAGAAATCTCCACAAAATCTAGAGGAACATCTTCCCAGAAGAGTGGAGCTTATTATAAAAGCAAATGTGGACTAAATGTGAAATGGGATGTCGACTTATATCATTTAGCCCAATGACCAGAAAAGCTTTGAGGGCAGTTGTTATGAAGTTCTAACATGGGTAATGCTACTAGAACAGCTCGCTAATGCCTTAATGCTAAGTGTTATATAAACCTAGCATTGTGGTTAATGAAGGCAATCTTTATTACTGTTTGTGCAAGTGTAAATCCAGTGTCATAACCAGCTTCTGTCAGTTTTATGTAGCCCTATGTACATTTATAGTGGGTAAATCATCGCTACAATTTTCAACAAACTCCTTTTTAAACGCAATAACATGCTCGAGACTGAAATTAAGACCCATGTCTAGTAAAAAATCAGGTTTTTTAATTAAAAGTCGTAATCAGGTCGGATTATAACCCCTGTAAGAGCCGTCAGATGATTTCAATAAAAACAGACCATCTCTCACCAAAGCCGCTGTTCTTCAGCACCACTTACGATGATATACTGCACCCCTATATCTTATTAGTTTTAGGCGTACATTGTAAAGCCATGTGCGAATATGAAAGTGCCGTTTCTGACGCAGGGACATCATTCGGCAGGAGTCACGTCGCGGGGGCTCTTAATCTATTTTGCCGGGAAAGTGAGTGACGAGGGCATTTTGGTAAGTGCCCTTCTTTAATGTCCTCCATTAGGGTGGATCAGGGAGATATGTCTTTATCTGGCGGCTCCGGAGAGACAGACTCGGTGCCGCTGACCTTGAGGAGACAGGAACGCGTCACTCGTTTGATTCTGTCTCCCCGGAGGCCTCAGATCTCCGGAGCTGCCGCGTTCTCCGACACGCCAATGAGTATTGATCTGAGGGAGCGACTCGGCGTAATGATGCAGAATTATAATTGAGCCAGCTGTCCTTTTTCTGTGTAGCATCTCCTAATGTATGCTAACACTAGTCTGGGAGATGCTCACACATCCTGCAAGGCTACATGAGTGCTGAACTGATACTACTGATCACCTAGAAACGAGAAAATGATCCTACTGAACACTTGGAGGTGATGAACTGATGCTACTGAACACTTTCTGTCTGAAATAAATTGATGTATAATCTGATATATAAAGATGAAGAGTGAGATGTAAACATTACACTCAGCTTTCAATTTCCAAATCGGTACATAATGAGCTTCGGTGTGAACTGAGGATGACAAGCACGGCTTATTATTATTGATCTGGTTTGTGTGTGTGTGTGTGTGTGTGTGTGTGTGTGTGTGTGTGTGTGTGTGTGTGTGTGTGTGTGATGGTTTGTGATCCATCAGTACCTTGAACCGTTTCATCTAATGCACCTGCGGGGGCAATTAGCAAAAACAAGCCCACTTTGATCCTGCGCAGTCAGCTGCAGCGTGCAAACGATCAGGATAAAGAGCTGGAAAGGATGGAGTGACAAGAAAGAAGGATTGGGCAAAGGGAAAGATGAATGAAAAGGATGGAGGAAGTGAAATGAAGGATGAATGGGGTGATTGAAAATTGATGGAGCAAAGAGAAAGATGGATGAATTGATATAAAGATAGATGGAGTAATGGAGAGGATGGAAGGAGTGATGAAAAAGATGGCTGGAGGATGAATTGTGTGATAGAAAAGATTGATAGTGTGATGCAACGAATGGAAAAGAAGGATTTTTCCTCTCAGTGATAGTAAAGATAGATAGAGTGATTTAAAAAATGGCTGGAGTGAAAGAAGGGATGGATGAAGTAATAGGAAAGATGGATGGAGCAATGGAAAGGATGGTAGAAGTGATCGGAAAGATAGACAGATAGATTGCAAGAATGAATAGAGTGATGGAAAATATGGCTGAAGAGATAGAAAGGATGGATGAAGATTGGTTGAAAATGAAGGATTGCTGGAGAGATAGAAAAGATGAAAAAATCAATAAGAAGGATAGAGTGATGGAAAGGATGGCTTAAGAGATATGAAAGATGAAATGAGCAAATGGAAGTATGGATGGAGTGATTGGAAGAAAATGGATGAAAGATAGTGAAGATGAATAAAGTGATGGAAACGATGGATGAAGCAATGGGAAGGATGTATAGAGTGATGGAAAAGATGGCTGGAGACCTGGGATGGATGGATGAAGACAAAAGATGGCTGGAGACATGGGATGGATGGATGAAGATGAAAGATGGCTGGAGACATGGGATGGATGGATGAAGACAAAAGATGGCTGGAGACATGGGATGGGTTGAACATGAAGGATGGAAATATCTGAAGGAAAGATATTTTCTCTCAGTAATAGGAAAGATGGATTGAGAGATTGGATGGATGGATGGATGGATCCTTGTAAATTATATATAGAGCAATGTGAGAAATGGATGGAGTGATGGGAGAGATATGTGGAATCCTGGAATAGATGGATGGAGATGGTGCCTGGATCCCAGTTTCCCAGGGTCTACAGTTTATTCATCTTTTGAGCTGAAATAAACACAAATAGAAATATTTTTTTTTTGCACAGACAGACAGATAGAGAGACAGACAGATAGAGAGATAGATAGATCGATAGATAGATAATCAGTAGTTTGATGACTATGAGTGGGAGGAGCTGCTATACATACTCCTCTTTCAGGATGCTGAAGTGAGAAGAAGCTCACAGGATAAAGGCCACGAGGAGACGGAGAGACGTGTCTGTGCTGCTAATTGTCTCGTTCTCCTCTCGTGTCTCACGGTCAGGAAGATAAACTAGTATCGCAGGGTTCAGAGGGGTTTCACACCAGCAGAACGAGGGATTATCCTGGTTTCTGAGAAAAATGTAAAGATCAGAAAGCTGGACAGGTGAAGAAAAGAAAAAGAGAGAGAGAATAGAGAGAAGTCTAACCATGTCTCTGTCATTTCTGTCAGTCATCAAGACAGACACCAGCTCACCTGCTCACCGTCTCAGAGTCTGAGAAGAAAATATCGTACACCTCAAAGCTTTATTGATGCAGGGTTTATCGTGTTCAATTCCCTTCACAGTAGAGGTGTAACGATGACACGTGACATAAACGTGGATTAACCCCACCCGTCTTCTTATACAGGAGTGTTGATCAATAAATGAATTAATAAATACAATTATAAATAAATAGATAAAAAAATAAATAAAAAAATAAAAAAAGCGCATGGGCAGCAGATTTATCTTATATATTTTTTATAACGTAAATATATTATTTTTTTATTATTATTATTATATTTTAAATATTTAATTTTTTATATTTATTTTGCAGATTAAAATCTTTTCAATATAATTAGCTTATTTACAAATTAACTATATATAAACAAACATATTTTTATATATTATTTTTTTTACTATTTTTCTTATTAAAAATAAGTAAAAAAAAACAAATTAAATTAATAATTTTGTTATGGTTATTTTTTATAAAGTTATAATTTTAGCATTTACAATTAATATATAATCTTCTGCATAGTACAACAAAAGAAATATATAAAAAAAACACCGATAAACATCATAAAGAAGAGCTTTGGCAAAGTCAGGTACTGATGTAGGTGAGATGAGGTGAGGAGGCCTGGGGTGCAGGGTTGAGGGTCAGACCTCTATAGCAGGAGAGCTTCCTTTCCAAACCGTGTAACGCACATCTTCATGGAGCTGGATTTGTGCACTTTGCGTTAAGATGGAACGTGATACCGTGTCCAGTCGCGTCCTATACCGTTGTGTGTCTCCATCTTTGTTCTTGAAGAACATACTGTAGAGCTGGAAAAGTCATCGGCCAGCACCAGCTCTCAGAAAACAGGACGCGGCAGAATACAAGGTTAGAATGTTGATCAAATGAGTTCAGCGTGTGTGAGAATTCGTGAAAACATCCTCCGAGACTCATTAGCATGAAGTGTATTAGACGTGAGCGAGTGAAGCGAGAAGAGCAGGTCCTTCAGAGTAAGGAGAAAAAAGATGAACAACAAGAAGGTAAGAAAAACGGAGTACAAAGGGTCAAAAGACTAAATCAGTCATAAAGAGTGAGCGTGCAGTGGGAAACACACACACACACACACACACACACACACACACAGCTTAGCTAATTCAGAAGATAGAGGCTTTGATTACAGGATCATATATAATAACACCGTAAACATGCCTCGTATCATGTGCAGGGTGTAAATATTTTTGCACTCTCTCACATAAACACACTCCAAATGCCTTTTTAGATTCTAAGATGTTCTTCAGAGCAGAGCAGAACGTCAGGTGAGTCATCCTGGTGCTTTACAGCTACACTTTACACACTGAGGTCGCAGTTTGACGCTGAGAAATACAGAGCAGAGTTCAGATCGTAATCTTATAACCATTATAGAAAAGATCAAGATGGTGTGTGTGTGTGTGTGTGTGTGTGTGTGTGTGTGTGTGTGTGTGTTCACATATCACTCAATGAAACCCAAAACCACAAGGAGGTCTTTCAGACTCTCCTACTTTTGGTAAACCTACACTTTATAAGTAAAAGTTTGAAATGTGTCGACCCCTCACCATGAGATGGGTATGTGCTTCTTTTGAACATCCCATTTCTCCAATAACCTCCACTCTTATGCGAAGATGCTCCACTAGTTTTTGGAATATGTCTGTGGAGATTGTCGAGAGCTCTATAGCAAACCCATGTAAAGCAGATCTTCATGGAGGTGGTTTTGTGCACTTTGTGTCATGCTGAAACAGGGAACAGTTTGGAGAACAGCAGCATACGGCTGGAAATGTCAGGTTGTAATGTCCAGTCAACATGTTTTAAGCAGTTTAGCAGAAGTTTCAGAAATCTTCAAGAAGCAATCATCATCTCCAGAACGTTTAACACTGCTTTAGCAAACCCAGCTATCAATTCTTAACCCTTTAACCAACCCAGAATTCTTTAGAATCCTGGTTCTCCATAATAAAAAAAGATCTGCACACATCTGAAGGAGTCTGAACTTTTCATACATTGTAATCCTTCCTCGTGTAGATTCTTACTATTGCAAACTCCTGACAAAAAAGTGAAACCTTCAAGGTTTTCTCATCAAAATAACCCATAAAAGCAGTCATGAGTTTTTTACCCACAGCAGATGGTGAAAGTGCAAATCAGGACAAGTGGAGGAGACGGAAAACCTTCAAGGTTTATGACGACATCCATCATTTTAACGTAGCAAATATGGTGGAATAGTGGGATGGAGAATTTACAGGGCTGTAGGGAAAAGTTTTGGGATCCATTGAGAGACTTCAGCTCAGGTCAGGTCGACATGGTGTTCATCTCTAACCCTTCTGAAGCTTCTCAAGTTACCATGAACAAACTCTGAATAAGTGTTTAGTGTACTTTCACAAGGTGGTTCATCAGTCAGAACATTCCAGATTCAAACAAACATTAAATACAGTGACATGCTCTGGTTCTAAAACTCCTTCTGATCATGAGAATAATCTGCATCTCAGGGGGTTAATTAGGTCACGTTTCTCAAGCACTAACCAGATCTGCTCCACTGATCCCTCCATCCACTACCACTGCTCCACTGATCCCTCCCATCCTCTACCACTGCTCCACTCATCCCTCCATCCTCTACCACTGCTCCACTCATCCCTCCATCCACTACCACTGCTCCACTCATCCCTCCATCCTCTACCACTGCTCCACTCATCCCTCCATCCACTACCACTGCTCCACTCATCCCTCCATCCTCTACCACTGCTCCACTCATCCCTCCATCCACTACCACTGCTCCACTGATCCCTCCCATCCACTACCACTGCTCCACTGATCCCTCCATCCACTACCACTGCTCCACTCATCCCTCCATCCTCTACCACTGCTCCACTCATCCCTCCATCCACTACCACTGCTCCACTCATCCCTCCATCCTCTACCACTGCTCCACTCATCCCTCCATCCACTACCACTGCTCCACTCATCCCTCCATCCACTACCACTGCTCCACTGAACCCTCCCATCCTCTACCACTGCTCCACTCATCCCTCCATCCACTACCACTGCTCCACTCATCCCTCCATCCACTACTCCACTCATCCCTCCATCCTCTACCACTGCTCCACTCATCCCTCCATCCTCTACCACTGCTCCACTCATCCTCTACCACTTCATCATGCTCCTTCACTCACTGTTCATCTGATCCATCCATTATCTACAGCTCTCCACTGCTCCCTCACAGCTCTATACAGCTCTCTCACTGCTCCTCTTCCACTGCTTGACTGGTCCCACCATCTTTCTGAGAAAAAGTAATACATGCTTCAAGACTCTTCTCAGTTCTGGTATCTGGATGGTGGACCAAACGTTCACATTCTCTAGTAGTCTTCAAATAAGATTGAAACACTTTCCTATTACAACTACTTATTTTCTCTTCTATTTTCAGGCTGAATTTAATTAGTGCTTTTCTTCACATTATCATTCCTAATGTTCCTCCTGCTTTCTTTCCCTCCATCTCGTGTTGAAAATCGCTCGAGCTCGGCTCCAGAGCATTCGCAATAATCTGAAAGCCATCATAAGGCGTTTCCTTTAAACAAGCGTGAGCATCTCTAATGGCTGGCTTTATGAGTATCCCTCCTGCGTTCCTTTCCTCCCTTAAAGAGCGATCGGCTTTGAGAGATTGAAATGATAATGCTGGGGAATATAAATGGGAGCTGGGAGAAATCTCATTTAAAGTCGCAAAGGGGGGAAGCGTAGCCGTGTAAACAAAATTCTATTTCACATTGTTAAAAGGTAATTTGTCTCCATCACGCCAGGCAGGGCTTTCATAAATAAAACAGGGGAGCTTTCAGGTGAGCGCTCTGTTTATCCGCTAGTCCTCGCTCCTCTTTTTATTTATTTTTCCGTTTCTTTCTTCTTTTACATTTTGCTCCGAGTTCTGAGTCACAGTAATAAAAAAAACTGAAGGGGTTCTCGAGTACCAGGTCTGCATTAACATCTCTGATCTTTGACATGTTAGCAAAGCGAGGGTGAGGAACAATAGCTGGTTTCTCACTAATGCAACGCCTTGCGTCCGGACGTGACTTGATTTAAATGAGGACGGGTTTCTTCAGGTCGTGGTGGTGTTTCTCCAGGTTTCTGGAGGCTGGTCAGAAGTTTCTAGCTTCAGGAAACCAGCTTGATATCACAAAATAAACTTCTGTTCGTCAGTTCAGCTCTTAGTTGAGGCAGGAGGAAAAACGATCATTATTCTGGTGGGGTTTCGAAATATTTCATACACTACTGTTACTGTACTGTGAGAGAGAGTGAGAAATAGATAGATAGATAAAGGAAGAACGAGTGAGGTAAGAGAGAGAGAGAGAGAGAGAGAGAGAGAGAGAGAGAGAGAGAGAGAGAGAGAGAGAAAGAGAGAGAGCGAGAGAGCGAGAGAGCGAGATGTGTGAAAGAGCAGGTGGTGGAGAGGGATAGAGAGACAGGGATAAAGAAGGACAGATAAAGAGAGGGAGAAGTAAAGAAAGAAAAAGGGAAAGGCAGAGCAAAGAGAAAAGAAGAGAGGAAGCGAAAGAGGGGATAGACAGAAATAGAGTAAGAGAGGTGTAAGATATATATATATATATATATATATAGAGAGAGATATATATATATAGAGAGAGAGAGAGAGAGAGAGAGAGAGAGAAGAGCAAGGGTAAAGAGATTGAGAGAAGGAGAAAGAGAGAAACAGACAGAGAGAGAGAAAGAGAAAGGGAAAGACATACTGTGACTAAACATCTCGGCCTCTGAAGCGTGCGAGTGTGTGATTATTAACACAGTCAGAAAGCTGCTCAGGAACGTTAGTGTTCTTCACTCTCACTCATTCACACGTCATTTACATTCAGAGTCGTCACGTTACATCAACGTTTCACTGCGTGAGTCCGAGTTCAATCGCGCCGCAGTACCGAGATCAATTTTGTGAGAACATTTTTCAACCAAGCTTGAACTACAAGACCTGAGAAAAATCTGATCCGTCTCCATGAAGGTCTGTTATCAATGGGTTGAAAGTGTGTGGAAGATCTCCTGCTCTGACCCTATCTAAAAGAATGTGAACGCTGACTGCACGCCAGGCCTCCTCACCTCCTGACTTTACCAACACCCTCGTAGCTGAATGAATCTCCACAAAATCTCGTGAAACATCTTAGAGTGGAGAACAGTATAAGAGCAAATTGAGACTCAATCTGTAATTTGATGTTCAAATCTTATGCTCGGGTGTCCACAAACTTTTGAGCCTACAGTGTATAGAAGTAGCTTCATCTCGTCCTCCGGCAGAAGAAATGTGAGCTGATTTCAGAAGTAATCAGAAACGATTGTGTTGTCGCTCTTTTTTTTCTCGTCTCCTCTAATCTCTGAAATAAAGGCGCAGAGTTGCGCGAGTGAGCTGCCAATCACGTCGACTTCGTCACGTACGCTCGGATTTCTGCAGCCTTCAATCCGTGGAAGTGCACTATCGTTCTGTACAGGATTAAACCCGCCGCTGAAATTGGCTTGAGAACGGGCTGAGACGGTGTTGGGCTTTGAGAAAGAGGAGAAAAAGAGAGAGAGAGAGAGAGAGAGAGAGAGAGAGAGAGAGAGAGAGAGAATTACATCTCCGGCTCAATGGGATGGCAACAAACTTCAGGGAATTATTTATTGTGGGATAATTAAATGCATGGCGAAGCTTTAAATCAGCTAAATAAATTGCTTTTCTCAATAATTCCGTCTTTTACCTCCTCCTGCAAATCGCTTTCCCTTCACGTGACTCCCTCGCTCTTTTTTTTTCTTCTCAGAACTGCACGGCGAGAAGAAAAAAAGAAAAACGCTTTAAGCAAATACAAGAAAAAGAGCGACGATGCTGAAGAACACTCCACTCCTGATAAACACCAGGTCCACCAGGTCACTCATTCAACCTCAACGGAGATCTGGACCTCTAGAACGTTCCTGACTGGAATTTTAGTAGAAATCTGTAGGCTTTTTTCCCAGACTGCTAGTGGTCCTGCAGTAGTCCTTCTCCTGCCTCTCACATAGTCGACCCCGGTTCAAACCCCAACCCTGATCATAACCATCGCACCATGCAAAAGGGACAGCAGATCATTTCTTTATATGTGCTAGATGTTAGCAGATAAAGACTCGAAAGAACATCTACCTGGTGTTAAATGACTCACTGGAGCACAACACAGTGATCCAGAAGTTTCTTCACTCTCCGCTTTGACCCTTTGGCCGAATCCATCAGGCGAGGGTGTACTGAGAGTGTTTTACTGTCACTCGAGTAGCACATGGTACGAAAGTTGATAGTATTGCTCAGGGAAAGTCCTAGACCTTTCTCATGGTCCAGCAGTCACTGGTGCAGCTTCAGCAAGGATTTGTTTACTCTGTAATTTCAGGAAAAATTGTTCGAACAACAACTGCATGAACATCATTTTTCTGGAAGCATCAAAGAACAAATTCAGCGCTGGTTGAAGTGGTAAATGCCGGCTGTATTGCTTTCTGAACGTGGATGTGTTTCTGCTGCTGGCTCCATATTTGACTTGATATTTTTCACTAAAAAAGGCTTGAACAGATGTTGCTTCTCATTTCTTTAATTGCACCGCCTCATTTCCTTCTTTTCCCTCCAAGGCTGCGAGGAAAAATAATCAAGCACTAATGTATTTACCAAATGAGACGTTCTCGTGCACTTGATGTTTAGAAGTTTCTCAGCTGCATTAACTACACTTTCTACACAGAAATCATTACACGCTATATTACATTTCATACGCAGTATATGGACACCTGAGCACGTGCTTCTTTTTGAGCATCTCATTCCACACACAGTCTCCAATTGCTCTTATAGTGAGCTCCACTCTTCTGGGAAGATGTTCCACTAGATTTTTGTAGAGTCTCCTGGGGTGCAGTTGGCATTCCTGTTCATCTCAAAAGGTGTTCATAGAGCTCTATAGCAGAAGACACTGCAACCCTTTTGCAGTGTTCTTCTGGAACATGTGCTGAACATCTTTTTCGAAGTGTGTCGAGCATCTTCTGCGATCTTCTGGAAGAGGGCAAAATACACAGGAGCCAAATCTGGTAAGTAGGATGGATGTGGAAGTGAAATCAAGTCATTTCACGTGTGAGGAGGAGCTCGGTGACAGGGTGCACACGTGATCCGAATATCACCAGTTGCACAGCTCCCAATGTACACAAGATGATGCCTTTTGACATCCTAACTTATGAAGTCGGTGCTCCCTGTGACAGTGCATGCAGCCTTGTGCTGCCATCTGCTGGCGTGTTACAAAATGAATGTCGAAACTTTTGGATAGCACCTCGTGGTAAAATGCTCAATTATTACTCTGGTGTCCCACAATGACGTTTCTCCTCCAGGTTCTTTATTTTTCGAGGTTGTTTCGAATGAAGGTTCCCATCTCAGACATCGCGTTTCAAAGTAGAACCAACGACACGCCTACAGATTTCTACTAAAACTTCACAAACGGCTTCCAGGCGCCAGCGAGAGGAGAATTGTATCGGTGTATCCGGATAATTAACTCTAGTGACACCCAGTGGCGATTCACAATAAAACAAAACACTTACATTAGACAAACATGCAAAAATGGGATATACACCATAAAGCACGTTTTTTGTTGATCAGAAATAAGTAAGAATCGGCCCACTCGTGACTTACAGGTCAGTTTCTCCTCAACAATTATTTTTTGGTATTTTTTATAAATAAAATAACAGAATCAAAGGCACGGCAAATAGCAGCAGGAGTCCCTCAACCCCAAACACATAATGGATTGAGATTAAATGCCAAAGGCATTGTGACATTTCTCTCTCTGCCCTTTGATTCACACAGACATGAAAATATTTACTGTTACTCACCAGGCCAAAGTGCCTCAGAGCTCGGAGTTTAATATACGTTTATACAAGAACTTCAGCTTCATACGGTTTCTTGAGTCTTCATTAGGCTGGTTATTGTTTTATTCATCCTGATTGTGTTGCTGTTTGCTTTGGGGGATTTGTAAGGCATGTTGAACTGTTTAAACACACACACACACACACACACACACACACAACATGCAGTATGCATTTGGAAAAACAGGAATTTATATCCCATGTCCTCCGTGTAGAGTTTCAGGACATGTGCTAAAGACTTTACTATAATATACATGCACTGAATACACACGATTCATTCCGATCTATAAATCACTGATATCAATTAAAATTCAATCAATAATGTGTGTGTGTGTGTGTGTGTGTGTGTGTGTGTGTGTGTGTATTTGAGAAAGAGAGAGAAAGAAAAGAGCGAGAAAAAGAGAGGGGAGAGTCTGTGTGTGTGAGATGGAGAGAAAGTATATTAGTTGAACAAGTGTGTGTGTGTGTGTGTGTGTGTGTGTGTGGGGGGGGGGGGGGGGGGGGGGGGGGGGGGGGGGGTGTACTGGTCGAAAATGTGTGTGTTTGTGGGAAAGAAAGAGTGATGAGAGTGTGTGAGAGAAAAAAAAGGAAAGATACAGAGAGAGACAGAGAGAGAGAGAGAGAGAGAGAGATTATTGATTAGAGAATTGCAGCTCTGCATGATGGAGCATGCAGTTGAGAGGCAGATAGAAGTCATGATTAACGTCAGTGAGGTTCTCCAGGATCGATCTGGAGCCTGAGTGCAGGAGAAACGCATTAGTGATGTTTCTCAGAAATCTGAAGGAAAATTTAGACTCCAGGTGAGAAAGAGCTCTGAAGGGCATTCGAGAGAAAAGTGCACACGGACTGATAATCGGTTCTTCACGAGCTGCATGAGGAGCATGACTGAGCGACGCCACCATGAGGCCTGCTCTGTAAACCAACAGAGCTACACGTGGCTTCACATCATCATGAGCATAAGCAGATGTTCATTAATTCCATATGAGAAACCAAACCAGAGTAAATAATCAATATATCTATTAACATCAACACAATGAAGCCCTGATACTGGAGACTCCTTCCATAAAGGTTGAAGGACCATATAGAACTGCAAGATTTTCACCAGTTTGTCATGATAAATGAGATGTTATTGTGACACCTTACCTCTGGACGGTGCTCTCCTGTTCATTAGAAGCAGTGTGGCTGAGGAGCTTCTCCACATGTAAACAGCCTGAAGATCCATGAAGTTTCTGTGGATGGTGAAACACCATGAGGATGGATTTGGACTCTAATCAACATGAACAGTCTGCTACAATGGTTTGGGGCTGGAGTTGCCTTCATCAGTTTCACTCTCTGGTCTCCATCAGTGAACAGGTGATAACCTCAGCCATGGACACTCTGCTGAAGGTTATGCTTTGGGTCTGGTTCCTCAAGGTTCCGTCCTTGTAAAGTCTAAGGGAGTTTTTCATTGCCACTGTCATCTGAGGCATCAGTTTAAAGTTCCATGACACCGTGATCAAACAAAAAATCCCACATGGAAAAGGGTGAGTCCACATAGAAGAGAGAAGCTCCAGATAGGGCTGGAGACACAGGAGGAAAAAATGCAAATGACAGAGCACATAGAGTTAAGAACCATGCAAGGAACTGAGATGGAAGAGGCTTCAATATCTGGACACAGGTGGAAACAATGGATAACTAATGAGGGACACGCTGGCGACATCTGGTGGCAAAACCAAAGAAAGACAAGGACAGAAACAAAAGAAAGGATGAATCCTTACCAGACCTCCCAAATCATGAGATATTCGGTGTCACTCAGATGAGAACGTGTTCCCGTTTCAATCTGGTTCCTCTCAGTTTGTTCTTCATGATGTCTGGGTCCTAAGGAAGAATACAAACGGTGCTCATGTTGTCTGTTTCACTAAATGTTGCACTTTGTGTTGTTAGTTTATTAGTTCCTTTTGTTAATGTATGTTGTTTAAAGGAGCACCTTGGTCCTGGGAAAACGTTGTTTCGTTTCACTTTAATGCACTGTATATAGCCTTGACTTGACAATAAAGCCTTGACTTGACTCATGGAGATTTTCTCTTGCCACTGGCTCACAACTATGATGCTAAGATTTTTATTCGTAGCTCATTTATTTGGATAATGTGCGTTGGAAATGAATTGAACTGTAGAAACTATTAGAATGTGAATTAAATAAATGCAGTAATTGCACTGGGGTTATGAACCGAGCAAGAAAGTGAGATAAAAAATAATTCATTATCCTGAGGTTGACTGGATACAGGTGGAAACCATAAGTAACTAATGATGGACACACTAGCGACATCTGGTGGAGAAAACAAAGAAGGGCAGAATTATTACCGAATCTCCCAAATCATATTTCTGTTTAAAACAAATGGCATTGAAAAGAAAAGGTCTTTTAATTTAGCCCGAGAGCTTTACTGTTGTATTTTTTATAAAAAAAAATTTTAGATGCAAATTTGTCACTGCGGGAATCCAAAGTTTCCAACAGCCCCAAACCATTTCAGTATTTATACAGATAAAAAAAAAAAGAACAGTAAATTTCAGTCATTTCATCATCTTTTTTTCAGCTAATAATTAAATGTCATATTCAAGGCTAAAAATAATACAAACGATACTAATAATAATGACGGTTATAAAAGAGATTTATTTGCAATTTGTGCATAAATCAGTCGATCAATCAATAAAAAAAATTGTTGTTGCAGTCACTGAATTAACACGTAAAAAAAAAACAAAAAGAAAGAAATGAGTGAAATGAACGGGTTTTCCGAGCTGATTGAAAACTCCGGATTCCTGCAGTGACACATTTACACCTTTAACACACACAGCCAGACTGTTCACCCCCCCACCCCCCAACCACCATCAATGCCACATTTCTTTCAAACAAAGTTACTGTGTCCTTGAGTTGAACAAAACAGTGTCATTTTCTATCTCTTGGATGTCACGCCGGCGAGTAAACAGAAACAAAAACAAACGATGGGAGGGCGTATCTCGGTGTCCAGGCCCGAAGATTGATGTGGAACGCAGGAGGATTTGCAGCAGCGTTTGGCCGCGTTATAGGAAAACGTTTCTCTAATGCGTATTTTCTTTCAGATTTATTTCTTGCGGTATTTTTTCCGGCCCTGCAGAAGCTGTTTGGGTGTCAGGAGCCCTGATGCAGAGTCAAGCGAATACTTTACAAAACACAGCGTGTGAATGTGGGGACTGGGGGAAGAGATCACGGCTCAGATTTCGCTGTGAGTAAATCAACACGTGTCCTTGACGAGGAAGTGGAGGGAAGTTACGGACCAGAAGGAACGAAGCGCAAAGCCGGACTTGTGCTCGCTTTTCCTCGTGGCCAGTCGATTCGGCCTTCTCAGTTGTGCCCTCGTTTTTGATATACGAAGTGGACCAAAAGCGAAGCCACAGCGGGAATCTGCGATGAGTCTCACATTGGAGTCTCGGTTATTAATTGCAACACCAAAACAGCACCGAGGCCGGTTTGGATTAGACTGGATTAGACTGGACATGGGGTGGGTTTCATTATTATCAGCAAATAAAAAGCGGTCTTTGATCAGGAGCTGGTTTGTTGTTTATCGAAGTATACACCTGACAGAACCGTCAGAACCGTTCTACCGTTCTACTGAGGACGCCATTGCTCATCTCCTCCACACCACGATGAGCCACCTGGACCCAAGAAACGTGAATTATGCAAAGATGTTGTTCGTGGACTACAGTTCAGCGTTTAACACCATAATTCCCTCCACACTCACCTCTAAGTTGGAGGTCCTGGGACTCAGCCAGCCGCTGTGTCAATGGATCTCTAACTTCCTGACAGACAGACCACAAGCCATACGGGTGGGAAAACACACCTCATCCACCCTCACCCTCAGCACTGGCGCCCCCCAGGGTTGTGTTCTGAGCCCCCTGCTTTACTCAATGTACACATACGACTGTGTGGCCACTTCCAACTCCACCACCATCATCAAGTTTGCTGACGACACTGTTGTGGTGGGCCTGATCTCCAACAACGATGAGACGGCCTACCTACAGGAGGTCAAAAACCTGGAGAGATGGTGCCAGGAGAACAACCTTCTCCTGAACGTCAGCAAGACCAAGGAGTTGATCGTGGACTTCAGCACAAAGCGGGAGCGGTCATACCAATCGATAAACATCAGCGGGACCCCAGTGGAGAGAGTGGACAGTTTCCGGTACCTTGGTGTTCACATCACACAGGATCTTTCTTGGTCCTGTCACACCAACACCCTGGTGAAGAAGGCCCGGCAGCGTCTGTACCATCTGAGACGCTTAAGGGACTTTAAACTTCCCTCTCAGGTGCTTAAGACCTTCTACACCTGCACCATTGAGAGCGTTCTGACGGGTAGCATCACTTCCTGGTTTGGGAACAGCACCATGCAGGACAGGCGAGCCCTCCAGAGGGTGGTGCGTTCAGCTGAACGTACCATCCACACAGAGCTCCCTAACCTGCAGGACATTTACAGCACGCGGTGCCGGACCAGAGCTAGGAAGATTATGAAGGACCTCAGCCATCCCAACAATGGACTCTTTTCTCTGTTGCGTTCAGGGAAACGATTCCGCTCCCTGAAAGCGAACACAGAGAGAATGAGGAGGAGCTTCTTCCCACAGGCCATTCGGAGTTTAAATCAGGAGACACCCAGGATCTAAAAACTGGCCCACTCTCTCCATCATCAAACTTCCTCTCAGTACATATCTCACCTTTCGCACCACGACACTTTAATCTCTGGACTTGCACAGCACAGTGCACTTTATATTTAATTTAATTTTTATACCACACCATACCGCACACGGACACTTTACAGACCTTTACACCACACCATACCGCACACGGACACTTTACACCACACCATACCGCACACGGACACTTTACGGACCTTTACACCACACCATACCGCACACGGACACTTTACACCACACCATACCGCACATGGACACTTTACGGACCTCTACACCACACCATACCGCACATGGACACTTTACGGACCTTTACACCACACCATACCGCACATGGACACTTTACGGACCTCTACACCACACCATACCGCACACGGACACTTTATGGACAACCCACCACTAAAAATTGTCTACTGTTTACACTTTGTTACACATTGTTTACTGTTTACTGCCATTTTTTTGTATATACATCTTTTTCTCCTTGTTTCACAATTATAGATCTTTATATATCTTTTATATCTTTATATTCTCATATTTTATTTTATTTTATATAGTTTTTTATACTTCATACTTATTTATCTGCCTTCTTTTCTTTTCCCCATCCTATTCCCTCATGCCGGACCTTCGTATAAAGCATTTCACTGCATGTCGTACCCTGTATGTATGTGTATGTGATGAATAAAATTTGATTTGATTTGATTTGATTTGACATCAATCTCCTTTTTGCTTTTGTTTTTTACTTTCTACACGTCATTTCCCCCAAGTAGTTTCCTCCCACATAAAAACCGCCATCTATTTCCATCTGGATGACGGAGTTCACGCTGTAATTACAGTTTACTAACCTGTAACATTGTTATTTTGACACTTCTGCTGCGTTAACGTGGCGCCTTATCATCGGTATTACGTCTACATTAGCGCCTCGTCTGCCTCGCGACTCGCCGGGGCTAATTATAGATCTCCCCTGCAAGCACTTACACAGATCTGCAGCCGGGTTTACCGAGACGCTTCTCAGATCTACGCTCTGATAATGTAAACTCTGGACATCAGGGAAACAAAAAAAAGGACTCTTTATTTATTCTTTGTATCTACTGATCGTTTCTCAGGACTCTCGCACTTCCAGGAAGGAAGAGGAGCGTCAGGAAGATCTACAGCGACTCGGCTCTCGAGTTGAGTGCAGACTTCTGATTGCTGCAGGAGTCATTAAGTGATATAAATCCTCCGTTCCTGGTTTTAAGGAGTACGAAATGTCATGAGGGCAACCCCAGCAAATATTTATGTACCTGTTCACACTTGGCAACAGTCGCGCGGAATTAATGCAGTTCCGGATCCTGTCGGGATCTGATGAATCGCGCTCGCGTCCTGCAGACGCTCGGACTAATTTAGCCCTAAATATCATCTGTACTTCCTCCTGATCGGTGACGCTGCAGTTTAGATCGGTTCTGTTTCAGAGCTCAGGTCATGTTTGCTTTAAAATCATTCTTTAAAATCATAACATAATTTACTCTTTTAACAACTTTATATCAATTTCAGAGGCTTTTATTGTCATTTTAACAACACACAGTACAAGAAACAACAACAACAACAACACAACGTTCCTCCAGCGCCAGAACTCTGAAACATCAGACACAAAACATTTAGTGGTTTAGCAGCAGTTGTTTGTGCAACATGCTTCAATGAACATGTTAGTTATAGAGTGTGTGTGTGTGTGTGTGTGTGTGTGTGTGTGTGTGTGTGTGTTAGTCCCTTAGCCTTCAGGAGTCTGATGGTTTGTGTGAAGAAACTGTTGCAGTCTAGACATGAGGGTCTGAATAATTCTGTAACTTTTTCCAAACAACAGGAAATTGTAAAGTGTGTGTGAGGGGTGTGTGAGTGAGTGGTGTGTGTGAATGGTGTGTGTGAGTGAGTGGTGTGTGTGAATGGTGTGTGTGAGGGGTGTGTGAGTGAGTGGTGTGTAAACTGTGTGTGTGAGTGAGTGGTGTGTGTGAATGGTGTGTGTGAGGGGTGTGTGAGTGAGTGGTGTGTGTGAGGGGTGTGTGAGTGAGTGGTGTGTGTGAGGGGTGTGTGAGTGAGTGGTGTGTGTGATTAGCTACAATTTGGGTGGCTTTTGCAAATGCAGCATGTAGTGCAAATGTCCATGATGGAGGGAAGATCTTGACTGCTGTCTTCAGTATCTGCTGTAGGGTTTTAAGATCTAATCCTCTGTAGGGTCTTGCGCTCAGATCTGCTGTAGGGTCTTGCATTCTGATATGCGGAAGGATCCTGAAATCAGATCCACTGTAGGGTCTTTAGATTTGTTCTGCTGTAGGGTCTTGAGATCAGATCTGCTGTAGGGTCTTGCGATCTGATCCTTAGTACTGGAGGCCACTCTGTGCAGCTTGGGACGGTTTCTCATCAACGCCTTGGGTGGTTCCATGAAATTCCGGAGTAAGAACGGGAGCTTTGAGGATGGATTGGACTGTAGTTAATGTCAACAGTCTCCTACACTGACTCAGGAATACAGTTCGCTTCTGATCATCATCACTGTACCCCGCAACATTGTATACCTGCTACAAATGGACATTCGGTGTAACCCAGATGAGGATGGGTTCCCTCTTGAGTCTGGTTCCTCTCAAGGTTTCTTCCTTATGCCATCTCGGGGAGTTTTTCCTTGCCACAGTCGCCACCGGCTTGCTCATCAGGGACAAACTTACTCATAAAGAACATATTCACTTTTAATCACCACATTATCTGTGTAAAGCTGCTATGAGACAATGTTCATTGTTAAAAGCGCAATACAAATAAAAATGAATTGAATTGAATAGTATTGTCTTGCTGATCCAATGTAGGGTCTTGTGTTCTGATCTGCTGTAAAGTATGTTACAAGATGATCCTCTGTAGGGTCTGGAGATCTGATCCTCTGTAGAATATTGAGATCGGATCCACTGTAGGGTCTTTTCCTTGGATTCGCTGTAAGGTTTTGTGCTTGGACCTGCTGTAGAGTATCTTACAACCTGATCTGCTGTGGGGTCGTGTGATGGTGCAATTTCTCAACCCAGGCAGGAACGCAGCAGCTTAGAAAGCTCTTGATAATCCCTCTGTAGAAAGTGCTGAGGATGAAGCTGGGCTTTGCTTATTATGGAGCTCTGAGAAACCCACATCTTCCCTTCTATGCCAGATAATACACACACACACACACACTTTATTTTTATGTGTGTGTGTGTAGCAGCATGGCATGCCTACACTAGAGCTGCTCTGCTTGTCCCTCAGTGACACAACCTCAGATCTGTCAGTGGTATTTATATGAAGTGTTTCATGTTTATCTTTTGCTGTATCTACTCATAACTCATGTAATGTTCACATTATTTAATATTTAGGGCTCATGTGGTGATTTACGGACTTTCACAGCCTGATGTGTTTATGGAAGGATTACAGCAGCTTTCCTCTGCAGCTGATATTTTATTCATAATTCATGTTCGGTAAACAACTCGTCCAGAGTCGTAAAGCTTCCTGCTCTCCTCCTCAGCTCTTCGAGTCTTTTAATTAAAACTCAGAAATATGGAAAATTCTGTCTCCACAACTCAGAGGACGCTTTAAAGAAAAACTCGTTGTAAGAGCCTGAATACATCACGCGTTTTCATCTTATTCATTACCGCCGCTGCTGTTTACCACCAGGCATTTATCTGAAAAAAGCTCTCGATTACATTTAGATTTCCACTTTAGATATATATTACACTTTAAAAAACAGATGGAAATGAGCAGGCAGTGACCTCACACTGAATCCAAATCATCTTATAAACAAATACATGCGGATGAAACTTATGAGCACTAAACCCCGCCCCTCGCGCCAACTTTCACTCGACTATTTTTATCAACTTGATTCACTTTTTTTTTTTTTTTTTTTACTGTACTACCACTTCACCCCCCTCACACTGTAACCGTACACACTGTAGACATGTAACCAAACGCACTGTAACCAAACACACTGTAACTGTACACACTGTTAACATAACACACTGTAACCGAACATACTGTACCCATACACACTGTAACTGAACACCCTGTAACATAACACACTGTAACCATACACAATGTAACTGTACACTCTGTAACCGAACGCACTGTAACTGTACACACTGTAATCGAACACACTGTAAATGTACACAATGTAACCGAACGCACTGTAACATAACACACTCTAACAATACGCACTGTAACCATACGCACTGTAACCGAACACACTCTAACCATACACACTGTAATCGAACACACTGTAACATAACACACTGTAACCAAACACACTGTAACTGTACACACTGTAACCAAACACACTAACCATACACACTGTAACTGTACACTGTAACCAAACACACTGTAACCATACACACTGTAACAGAACACACTCTAACTATACACACTGTAACCGAACACACTGTAACAAAACACAATGTAACTGTACACACTGTAACATAACACACTGTAACAGAACACACTC
>JAAIIK010000431.1:519798-530362 GCA_014706435.1 Silurus glanis
AACTGTACACACTGTAACATAACACACTGTAACAGAACACACTCTAAACATACACACTGTAACCGAACGCACTGTAACAGAACACACCGTAACAATACACACTGTAACCATACACATTGTTACAAAACACTGTTACTGCACATTGTAAATACACACTGTAACCGTACACACTGTAATTACACACACTGTCTATAAGTACTTGATTTTACTAACACAAATCTCCACAAGCACACTTCAGAATCTTGTGCAACATCGTCCCAGAACACTGGAGCTTCTTCTAACAGCAGTGTGGAAAGAGATGTTTAAGATGTACACAGAAATGGTCAGGTGTCCACAAACTTATGTCCGAATAATGTATGTCGGGTCAGTTATATGAACATCTGTAGAGTCTCATTTGAAGAACTTAGACGATGAAGATCAATGCTGTAATGTTGTGGTCTTGTAGTTAATGCTTTTAAAGGAACTAGATCTTCAAACAGGAAGTAGTTTGGGAGGAGATAAACAACCGACTGTCTTCATAAAGTACGTGGGAAAAAATATCCAATCGCAAAACCAAACATGCATGATTAAGTCATGACTGAAAGTTGTGTGTGTGAAGCTGTAATGAAACAAATCCTCCAGTTTGACCACTGAGCTGATGGATGCAACTCTTCCCTCAGGAGATCCCTCAGGAGACTTCTCCTGAATAATCTCCTCAGTTTTACATTTAGTTTTATCCTAGCTGTTTTCACCGCTTGATGAAATCACGCTCGGTTAAATTGCATTAGCGATCAATAGCCTGGACCGCGGCCGCTACGTGACGGCACGCCGTTCGCTCGCCTGCTCCGCTAGCTTCTCCATGTTTCCTGCCAGCGCGGACGTGGGATGGTGTAATCACAGAACGAGCACCGAGGGCAGCCAAGGGAGTTCGAGTGCATCCAGCCGAAGTGTAAAATCTGAGCAGATATATCTCCTGCTATCATAACAGTAACCGAGGAGGATCCGCGAGCGCTCTGTTCATATTAACGCTCCGTCTCGGACCTCCACAGGGTGTGAAATAAAACGAGCAGGAAAATTGAGACGGAAAAAGTTTCTCACTTTGAGGGAGCGCTCTCGAAGCTTCTGTATTCTTCATTCAGCTGCATTCAGCTTCTGTCTCTGTCTGAGTGGAGGCGATTAGGCGATCCAATTGGTGGTAAAGAGAAGAACAACGTGATGGAGTCCTCGATTACGGTTCTGCATTTACGTGCAAATCGATTTGTGTGTTTGTGGAAATCCAGTTGAATGGAACAAACTATACCTTGAATTCTACGAGTTCCTCAAGAGGAAGAACTGAAGGATGAATGTGAAGGCTAATTGCACACCAGACCTCCATCCCTGAACGAGCCGAAATCTCCACAAGGACTTCACAAGGACGCTCCAAAATCTAGTAAAACATCTTCCCACATAGAACCTGGAAATGTTTCTCAAGAGGGACAGCTGAAGAACCCAACTGGATTCAAACAATTTGCATTCCAATACATTCACAAAACATTTGACATACTGCAAGAACATGATCAAGTGGCTGGTTCAAATGCTTCTATACTTACTTTTTCCATCTACTCCGGGATCCTACATTGTACCTCAGTTTGTCGTGCATTGAGAATCTTTACCCAAGATTAACCAAAGAACATTTAAGGAACCTTTAAGGAATGTTAAATTTCTAAAAACATTGGAGAACTTCTTCAAAGCTCTCCAGGGTTCTCAAGGGTTTCTTAGCCTTTTCTGAAGGTTTAATTGAAACTTGGCATCTCTCAAACTTGGAAATGTTTCCTACTTTAGCTTCTGAGAGATCTATATTTTTGCATCTGTATTTTTTATACATAAGTATTATTTTTGTTTTGTTTTGTTTCAATTCAGAATTAATACTTAAAGAAGGCACTTGAGAAAAGTTTAAATGGAGCTTCTCCTGATTCCAGTCAAGGTCATCTCAAGGTTTCTGCCGTAAAATATCTCAAAAGCACTTTTTTCCCTCAGGACTCCTGCCTTCTAATTTCTCACCACAGGGCAAGGTCTAAAATCTGAAATCGCTACATGAGCAAAAGTGAACTGAAAAGTAAAAACCATTTAAAGATTCTGGGGGTAAAAAAAAAACCTTCTACAGCACACGAGCCGGAGGATGAACTTGTCTCACCGCCATCCGCAACACCAGCCATGAAAAAGGAATTCATCATGAACCTTAACCCAATTAACCGTCTTTATCCTTCAGCAATTTACACATTACTTCAAGAATAGTCATAATTATAAGTGGTGAGGAAGTGCAGCGCAGCCCGAGCGCTCAGGGTTTCATTCTTTATCATCACGGTGCTCATTTAAACCCAATCTAATTTACACGTTCGGTGGTGTTCCATTAAAACCGGACCTGGAAGAACAGCAATTACGGCAAAAATGAGTCTCGTTTCAGTCCATGAGTTTCTTCACCGTCTTAGGTTTTATGCTTTCACAAAAAAAAAAGTAGCAGGTAAAGAAAGTTTGAAGTAATGTTTCAATAATGACCTTCTTCATCACGGCTGCAGAGACATGAGCGATAATTGAAGCGTCGAGGACGACATATGAGACGTTCCACATCTGATCCGTGACACTGCTTCACTTCAGACTCATGGAACCTACAGAAATCAGAGTGAGGGTTCTAGATGTTTCTCTGTAACACGATCGACATCGTGGGTGAAAATGGCTTAATTTTTGGAAAGACATTTTGTCATTAATTAATACATTGAATTCAAAGTCTTCTATCTTATATTTTTATTTACTTTCTTCTCTGACTGATTCCCATTGGTTATTAATGTCTGGTAGATGCCTTCTTAAACAAAACAGCCCGAGATTTGGAGATCTGTGTTCTGACGTGAAGCCTCGGCTAACGGTAATCCTTTTAGCAGCTGTAATTTTGTGCCAGGAACTTTGCCATTATGAACTTCTGGTTGCCGTGGTGCTCAAAACCCACAAGAGATGGGCTAGGTATCTCCAGCCGACGCGGTACAGTGGAACTCTCTGAGCCGGAAAACAAATAAAGCCTCACGTTCCACTGGCAAAGTTAATTATGCTAATTCCTCTAGCGCTGATTAGGAAGTCAGTGTCAGCGCTGGCTGAAAGGAAAACACTGATAACGCTGAGATGCGAGGAAGAGGAGAACCAGAACCGGACTCAAGTTCCAGACCACATCACAAAAGTTTTAAGGAGTATTATTGTTTGTAAAGACGCCATTTTGGACGCGTTGTTTTTTAGCCAGTGGATAAATTCCAATTCTTAATATTAGAAACGTCTACTGGGGCCAGTAATAAATATTTAGATCCTCAACCTAGAAGTTAAACCTTCATGAGAGGAAGTTAGAATGGATAAAGAATAAATAAAGATAATCTAAGGTAACTGTGAAGAAGAATCTCAACCTGCTAAATGTGTTCATGATTAGAAGCGATTTTCTCATGGGGGAGTGCACAAACTTTTGCACTTAACAGTATGACTAAAGACAACCGTTTGTTTGTACCAGTTTTTGACTGAAGGTCATTTGTGATGTAGAGGAATGATAAATGTTATGCGAGAAGGTCAGAAGGAGCTGCATTGTGTGTTTGTGGATTTAGAGAAAGTGTACGACAGGGTGGAGAGAGGAGTTGTGGTATTGTATGAGGAAGTCTGGTGTTTCAGAGAAGTATGTGAGGGTGGTGCAGGACATGTATGAGGACAGTGTGACAGCAGTGAAGTGTGCAGTAGAAACAACAGACTGGTTCAAGGTAAAGGTTGGACTGCATCAAGGATCGGCTCTGAGCCCTTTTCCTGTTTGCAGTGGTGATGGACAGGTTGGAGGACGAAGTCAGACAGGAGTCTCCATTGACTATGATGTTGCAGATGATATTGTGATTTGTGGTGAGAGTAGGGAGCAGGTTGAGAAGAGCCTGGAGAGGTGGAGGTACACGCTGGAGAGAAGGGGAATGAAAGTCAGTAGGAGTAAGACAGAGTACATGTGTGTGAATGAGAGGGAGGGCAGTGGAGTGGTGCGGTTGCAGGGAGAAGAGGTGGAGAAGGTGGAGGAGTTCAGGTACCTGGGGTCAACAGTGCAGAGTAATGGAGAGTGTGTTAGAGAAGTGAAGAAAAGAGTGCAGGCAGGGTGGAGTGGGTGGAGAAGAGTGATAGCAGTAGTGATTAGTGATAGAAGAGTATCTGTGAGAGTGAAAGGGAAAGTTTATAGGACTGTGGTGAGACCTGAGATGTTGTATGGATTAGAGACAGTGGCATTGAGTAAAAGACAGGAGGTGGAGCTGGAGGTAGCAGAGCTGAAGATGTTGAGATGTTCGTTGGGAGTGACGACGATGGACAGGATTAGAAATGAGTTTATTAGAGGGACAGCGCATGTAGGACGTTTTGGAGACAAGGTGACGGAGGTGAGATTGAGATGGTTTGGACATGTGCAGAGGAGGGACATGGGGTATATCAGTAGGAGAATGCTGAGGATGGAGCCACCAGGAAGGAGGAAAAGAGGAAGAACAAGGAGGAGGTTTATGGATGTGGTGAGGGAAGACATGCAGGTAGTTGGTGTGAAAGAGGCAGATGTAGAGGACAGGGGGGTATGGAGACGGATGATCCGCTGTGGCGCCCCCTAATGGGAGCAGCTGAAAGATGATTTCTTGTATTTGCTTCTTTCTTTCTCTTTTTCATTTCTCCTTATTTCCCTCATTTTTCTTTGTTATTTTCATGGTTTTTTATTTCTTAATTTTTGCCTTTGTTTTTTTCTTTTCTCTCATTTTTCAATTTCATTTCTTTTTTCCCTACTTATTATTTCTTTCATTCCTTCTTTTGTCTTTCCTTTTCCCATCCTTTCTTATTTTTTTTTATATATTTTTTCCTTTCATTTAAATTCTGTATTAAACAGTTCACTGATTTATTAATTTCTCTCTCTCTCTCTCTCTCTCTCTCTCTCTCTCTCTCCCTCTCTCACTCACACACACACACACACACACACACACACACACACACACACAATGTGTGTATTTATAATTAGCATTATTTTAGGCTACTTCACATTTTTGGGGGTTTGGATGAACCTCTGCCTGATTATTATTATTATTATTATTATTTTAAAATAAAATTCCCAGTTTATTTGTGATTTCTGAATTACAATTCATTTATATTTCTCTTTGTAAATTGCTCCAATCAGATTATCGTATTATTCGTGAACATTATTTAATTTTAAAGAAAAAGAGGTTCTTCTTCGACACTGATCAGCTTTTTGGATGGAAACGTTCTCCCACGCCTTCATTTCTCCATTCTCTCCAAATCAGAGCTTTTCCCCCTCACCTCTTTTCTGGACCACAGTGTGTGTGTGTATGTTGACTTTACTTGTGGGGGGGGTTTGACATTGTGTGTGGGTTGACTTTTGTGTGTGTGTGTTGACTTGCGTGTGGGGGGTTTGACTTGACTTGGGGGGGGGGTTTGACGTGCGTGTGTGTGTGTGTGCGTGTGTGTGTGTGTGTGTGTGTGTGTGTGTGTGTGTGTGTGAGGTTTGACACAGGAACAGATGAGAACTGGTGGACATGGAGAATGAGACTTGGCATAAGGAGAAGCGAGAAGAAAAGAGAAAAAGTGAGAACTCGAGACCAAGCGATAGAATAAAACTCAAACCACGAGGGAGCAGGAGGAAGGAGAATTCTATTATATTTCAGATTCTGCAGTATGCATAAAGAAGAAGGTGCAGGTGATACATAATACACAGGCCCCGCCCCCTTTCTCTTTCAGATACGCCCCTTATTGTGCGAGATCTCACTGTGATCACAGCACAATCCGGGTCTGGTAAAAAAAAAATTCTCCACAATGTAAAAGAAAAAAAAAATTCATGGCTGGAAAAAGAAAAAAAAAACACGAGGAGTGTCGTCTCGTCTACGTCTCATCCACGTCTCGTCCACGTTACAGCATCTTCCTCTTCTCAAACTCCTGTGGAGAAAAAAACTAAATGTCATCACGTCTCGTTCGGACACGACACGTACCATAGGTGAGTTTATACCTGCAGACCATTCGGAAGTTTGTGGACACCCTACGGAAGCGAGGCGGAACGATACACTGGCTTCTTCTGGCGTTCCACAGGGTAACCGTAAACGGATAAAAAGTACCAGATGAGACGTGGAGTCCGGGTTCAATTACCTGATCAGTTTTTCACATCTCGCCCAAACTCCGACCCCACCAGAGGAGGAACAATTTGGATTTAGATTGGGGCAAATAAATAAAAATAAAAAACGTTCTGATGCTGTAAAATCTGAAGATCGATCCTTTAGCAAGATGCTGGATAACAGCAAGACTCCTGGTTTAATGGGTTAGAATCTCGAGCACGAGTCAAGACACACCACAGAGATGAAAAGAAAGAAAAAAAAATGAGAGAGAGAGATAAAGAAAAAAGAGAGAGAGAGAGAGCGAGAGAGAGAGAGAGAGAGAGATAAAGAAAAAAAAGAGAGAGAGAGATGACTAGAGACCATTACGCTGCAGTGCAGTTATTTACATAGTCAATTTAGTAAGAGTAACAGCTGCGGGCGAGCCGAGGCGCTTCCGAAAACACATTTTTCCCCCACTGGCTCGGGCGGAATTGTGCATTTCGGTGGAGAATTCCCTTATGCAAATGCCATTTATCAGGACAGGAGAGTATGGTGCATAGAAAATAGGGGGAATAAAGAAAATCCGAGAAAATCGTGAGGGGAAAAAAAAAAAAGTGAGTATGAGGTTCTACTGCCATCTAGTGGAGATCTGCATCTGCATCTACTGCAGCTGGAGTGTGGATACATGGAGTTACAGTTTATAGAATGAGAGTGTGTGTGTGTGTGTGTGTGTGTGTGTACGTGTGTGTGTGTGTGTACGTGTGTGTACGTGTTGACTCAGAGATAAAGTGTGTTATTTGTACAAGCACAGAGAATCACAGAGAGGTGATCAAGAGAAATAAAAACAATTCATAGCAAGCCTGTATGTGTGTGTGTGTGTGTGTGTGTGTGTGTGTGTGTGTGTGTGTGTGAGAGAGAGAGTGTGCATGTGTGTGTGAGAGAGTGTGTGTGAGTGCGTGTGTGTGTGTGTGCGTGCTTGCGTGTGTGTGTGTGTGTGTGTGTGTGTGTGTGTGTGTGAGAGACAAACACATAATTAAGATGAATGGAAGCGAGAGTACGGGTAATTCATCCCTGTTATTAGCAGGCAGTCGTGTTTTTGTGGCGATTTACACGATCAGTGGGATGAGGAGAGAGAAACGAACACAACAAGATTAGATTAGATTAGATTAGATTAGATTAATAGATAGATAGACAGACAGACAGGCATTTAGACACAGAAGGATAGACAGAATTCTTAACGGAAAAAAACAGAAAAAGTTATAAATAATGAAATATTTAGAAAGAAAGAAAGACCTTTAATAAGTCTCACCTTGAAGATGGTGCTGCCCAGCTGGGCGGGAGACATGCTGACCACCACACCGGCTGACTGCAGGGCGGCGATCTTCTCCTTAGCCCCGCCCTTTCCTCCTGCGATAATGGCACCTGCATGACCCATCCTTCTGCCAGGGGGCGCCGTGAGGCCCGCAATGAAAGACACCACCGGTTTAGCGTTGGCACCCTGCACACACATACACACACACACACACACACACACACACACACACACACAAACACAAACACAAACACACACACACACACACACACACTTATTAACATCATTAAGGAAAAGAGAATGTTATGATAAAGCCTCGGAGAATTCCAGCGCTCCACACACTCCTGATCTAATCACATGACCCTCAACCCCGACTGTCCTACAGACCAAACTGCTTCTTCTCACATTCTCAGTTTTTTCTTCCTCCTTCTTTCTTTGATGACAAATTTCCTTCCATATTGTTTCTTTACCATTTTTTCCCTTTTCTTCTTTCCTGTTTGTTTATTCCTTTGTTTTTTTTTTCTTTTCCTCCTTCTTTCTTTCCGAGTCGCTCTGATATTGAGTTGATGTAACAGGATATAAATGTTCTCTGTAAAAACCTGAGCAGAAGCGAGAGCTGAGCGTGAACAGGAACCGGAGAGGAACCTTTACACTGGTATGTGGTTACGTTATCAGTCACACATCCAGCAGGAAATCACTGGTTTATAAAAAAATCTCAAAAGCTCAGGTGAGGGAACTGAGTTCTCCTCTCTATAGAGTTCTCCAGCCAGTTCATCTGAACAGGTGGAGAAGTAACGAGACCCCAGCGATGTTTCCTGAGAGTGCAGAAGGAGTGGATTAGCGTTAAAACTGCCTTTTCTTCTTTTTTAGCCGCTAATCACACAAGCTTGAATTATACCACAGAGACGAGGTGTTCTCCAGCTCCATCACCTCCAGGTCCTCCAGCTCCATCACCTCCACCTCCTCCAGCTCAAACTCCACCACCTCCTTCAGAGGACCACACTCACTGCCTTGCTGTAATCTGCTGCAGATTAACATCACAGCCAATTACGGGGCCGTGTGCTCCGAGCGCTGAGGGAACATCTACACCACCACCCCCCCGCTGCACTTCCTCCCCCTTCTGTTCTTCTGTTAAACACTGCATGTTGTTCGAGTCGCTCCGATCACCCGAGTCTTGTTGGGAAATGAATTACAACAGGTTTATGGAGACGCCTGGGAGCGTGAAGGTGCAGGATTAAAGACGAAGAACACCGACCATAATAACTCTACAGGAGAACACACACACACACACACACACACACACACACACACACACACACACAAATCCCCCCCCACCTGTTTTTAATTCACACCTGTTTTATTTGTATAAAATCCCAAGTTCACTTTTTAACTCATACGAACTTCTTCTCCTTTTCTTTTTATTCCTAACTTCCTCCCTTCCTTACTAACACCCTCCATCCCAAACCTCCTCTCCATCCTTCCAAACCTCCTCCTTTCCTTCTACACTTCCTTCTTTGGTTCCAAACTTATTTCCTTCCCACTATGAAGAATGATTATAAAGAATGGTCTAAAAGAATTATTTTACTGCAGATTTAGGAGATAAAAAGGGAATGAAAAGAAGAAATAAAAGAGAACGTGAAGACGGAAATGAGAGGCGAGTACGATAGCGTGTGTGTGTTTCCTCAGATCATCCATGGGTTTTTTTTCCACCCAAATTTGCAGGAGCATCTGTGGTTTTAAATCTTCTGCTCTGAGTTTCAGCACTTCACATGTTTCCATGAGGAAATGCAGATGGTTGTTTTTCTGAAGGCCGATGTATGGAGCTCAGCGTGAATGACCACCGTTAGTTCTTCACTTCCTCCAGATTGTTCCTGGGCATCTGCGAGACGTCCAGCGTTAATGCGCTCGCTAGCTAACAGAGGCGTAGGTGTGAACGGGTTCCGTGCGAGTCTGGAGTTATTCTGTCCCTGAAAAAGACGTGGTCCTCTCGCTCG
Source organism: Silurus glanis (assembly GCA_014706435.1). Taxonomy (NCBI): domain Eukaryota; kingdom Metazoa; phylum Chordata; class Actinopteri; order Siluriformes; family Siluridae; genus Silurus; species Silurus glanis. Next base: position 529,194 of record JAAIIK010000431.1, read on the forward strand.
CGTGTTCAACAGACTCAATAATTAATGACAACGGTGGACTAATGCACTTTTCTCCTTGAAAGAAAGCGGTATAATGGTGGGAGTTCTGACAGGAGAGAACTCCATCACCTGGGGACAGGTTCTTTATGTTCAGCTCCTCATTTACATAACAGTCAGGAGATTCTGAGTACTGAGAGCTTTTAAAGTGTTTTATAAAAGAAAAGTGGAACTTCAGAGAAACTGAAAACAGCTCAAAGTCCTTATTAATGAACACCTACAGTGAAAAAAGTTGTGCCTAAAGGACAACTTTAGCTCAGATTTCTTACTATTGCTGTGAGGTTCTTTTAGGGTTCCTGTTCAGAGTTCTACAGAGAACCTTTCTGCTAGTCAGCAGTGTTAGCGTACCTCAGCTCTTAGCGAGTCAGAAAGACAACGATATGGAGGAAAAATTGAAGAGAGAGAAAAGTAAAGAAAGGAAGGACGGAACGAAACAGGAAGGGGGGGGGGGGATTCCTAGACTCACGCTGTTATGTTTTTTCAGGAAATCGGCGGCGTTCTCCTCGGCGTTGCCCCCGATCTCCCCGATCAGAATGATGCCGTCGGTCTTCTCATCCTGCAGGAACACCTCCAGACAGTCGATAAAGTTTGTGCCATTGAACGGATCTCCTCCGATTCCTGGAACCGAACGGAGAGGAGTTTAAAGAGATGTAAAGTGTAGAAGAGACACAGCGGAGTGAAGGAGTGTGAGACGCAGCGTACCGACACACAGAGACTGGCCCAGGCCCACCTGAGTGGTCTGGTGTACCGCTTCATATGTCAGAGTGCCGGACCTCGACACGATGCCTGAACACACACACAGAAAGAGGAGAGAGATGAACAGATGCAGTGTAGAGCTCTGAGAGCGAACATGGTGGAGCGTTCACAACCCTGTGTGGAGAGACACACTCACCAATTCTTCCTTTCTTGTGAATGTGTCCAGGCATGATCCCGATTTTACACTCTCCAGGCTGGAAATGACATCATTACATCATCGTTACATCATCAACCACAACGAGGAAGTACAAGAAAGGAAACAGACAGACAGATAGACAGACAGATATACTAAAAAGGTAAAGAGAAAGGCAGAGATATAGGCAGACCGATAGAAGGGCAGACAGACAGGCGGATAGACAGAAGGGCAGACAGACAGG
>JAAIIK010000432.1:7385-25247 GCA_014706435.1 Silurus glanis
CTCTCTCTCTCTCTCTCTCTCTCTCTCTCTCTCTCTCTCTCTCTCTCGAGTTAAACATGCTCCTGAGGTTCCAGTGACCTCTGTTCCTGCCCCTCTCCCCTCCGTGGATCTCCCCACTTCGTCCAGGCCTGCCTCTGGATAGTGTTCTCTTCGACTGGAGGCCACTCTGTGCAGCTTGGGACGATTTCTCATCAACGCCTTGGGTGGTTCCATGTGTAGCACTACGCCACTCCTTCAAAATTAATTTGAAGGAGAAAAAAACTTTAGAGCACGGCCCCAAAAACGAAACCCTTCAAATCGCTCAAGGTACAAAAATGTATTTCAAAAATAGGACGGCAAAATCATAGCTGCTTTCGTTGCATGTGGCAAACCTTTAGGCATAGGGGGACATCCCTCTTACATTAAACAAACTAAATTAACAAACTTGGCCTACCTCCTCTGGGGCGAATTCAAACACAACCAAACAAAGCAGCACTATATCCCATGTGCTTTTAAAACAAGGCCCAAATTTCGAGGCCTCTTGCCCAGTGCCTGCTTAAAAGGTCTTGGAATAATTAGCCAACCACACCCCTACTGATCAGCGCTTGCCTGGCTACACATGAAATTCCTGAGTAAGAATGTTCGCTTTGAGGATGGATTGGAATGTAGTTAATGTCAACAGTCTCCTACACTGACTCAGGACTACTTTTCGCTTCTGATCATCATCACTGTACCCCGCAACATCGTATCTCTGCTACAAATAGACATTCGGTGCAACCCAGATGAGGATGAGGTTCCCTCTTGAGTCTGGTTCCTCTCAAGGTTTCTTCCTTATGCCATCTCGGGGAGTTTTTCCTTGCCACAGTCGCCACTGGCTTGTTCATCAGGGACAAACTTACTTATAAAGAACATATTCACTTTTAATCACCGCATTATCTGTGTAAAGCTGCTTTGAGACAATATTCATTGTTAAAAGTGCTATACAAATAAAAATGAATTGAATTGGAGTGTGACACCACGAGTCTCCAATATTGAACTTTTTCACAATATTAAAATTTTCTGAGATCGGGGGCGCTATCGAGCTTGTCATGGAGTAGGACGTGGTGTTAGGGGGCTCCGGTGGATTAATGTTATAATTGTTATTATTTCGAGCTTTTCACTTTTATTTTTGCTCTCAATCCCTCGGTTTACCCTCGTTGTGTGTGTATTTGAATCTAGAGGTAATTATGATGTCTGGTAAAACTACTAAGACCCGTAGCACAACTCAGTCACAGCTGCGGCCTGTTGCAACAGTTGCGGCCTCGCCTTCTCGTGATTCACCTCCATGTGAAGTGCCCATCGTTTCACAGGCTGATATTGACTCATTAAAGTCAGAGCTGCTGTCCTCTCTGAGGTCCGAAATCATCGAGGTATTTAAGGCCGAGCTACGTGCATTGGAACGTACTTTGGGAAACGATTTACTGACAATAAAGTCGGAGCTGCAGGCGGTGAAGGCGCAGCTGTCCAGCGATAAAGCTGCGAATGAGGCTGCGGTGCGGGAACTGAAGGGCACCGTGGTTGAAATGGAGCGCTCACTTTCTGTTTGCACCGATGATATCGCTGTAATGCAACGTGACATACACCGTCTTACTGCTGAGTACAATAAGCTGGAGACCAAATGCGAAGATCTGGAACCTAGATCACGGCGCGATAATGTCCGGATAATTGGTGTTCCTGAGGGTCCCAATAGCTCCACTACCGCGGGTGTTGCCGCACTGTTGAAGGAGAAGTCTGGAGAAGGAGCCGGTTCTGGACAGGTCACATCGCACTCTACAGCCCGTACCAAAGCCTGGTGAATGACCGCGAGCCATTGTGGCCAAATTTCACTATCACAGCGAATGTCTGGATGTCTTACGGCGCGCCAGAGAATTGCAGCGCATTCAGTTTAAGGGCCTGAACATTTCTATTTTTCCCGACCATACGGTAAAAACCGCAAAAGCACGGGCTGCCTTTAACGAGGTGCGGCGGCAGCTCTGTGGCATTGAAGGTGTGCGGTACGGGTTGTTTTATCCAGTGCGGCTACGTATTGCACACAATGGTGTGGGCAAAGATTTTCTTTCACCTGACGAGGCCAGCAAGTATATAAAAACTATCCAAACTGTCTAAAGTGTGAACATTTTTTTTGTCGCTGTTGGACGTGATGTTTGCTCCTTGTTTTTCATGTCACTGCACTGTTCACAAACTCCGTGTGGTGATGCTGGTCTTTAACTTTACGCACTTTGTGTTGTGTTCGGGTTTTTTTTTTTTTTTTTTTAAGTGTTATTTTTACGGGAATCAAAGTGTAAGTGATCCTGAAAACTTAATGTTTGTTTCATAAACGCTTGGTCGATTTATGTTGGGAATTTATTTTCCTCTAGAAACATTATTTATATGTTTATGTAGACCGGGAAAGAGCAGCCGTGAACTAGATATAGTTGCGCATAATTTATGTTGTGTTTAATCTGCTGGAGCCTTCTCTTTGCTTAGGATAGGCTTGTTCTCTGTGTCGTTAGCACATTTATTTGTGTGGGCGGCGATAGGTTTCTTTTTTGATAGTTCATGTTGCTGTCCCCTGGGGTTACTGTTAGTAGTTGTTTTTGGATGACTGGCTGACAACAATACAGACTCACGTTTAGCTGGCAGTGGTGCACCTGTCCGGTTCCTTAGCTGGAATATTAGGGGCATGGGTAATCCTATTAAACGGTCTAGGGTTTGAAACGCTTACGCGCCGACATAGTATTTTTACAGGAAACACACCTCCGAGTCAGAGATCATCATAGGCTTCACCGTCCTTGGGTGGGTCAAACTTTCCACTCCAATTTCAATTCTAAGGCACAAGGGGTGGCCATCCTAGTAAATAAAAGCATACGGTTTTCACCTACCCATAATTGTATGCAGATAGGAATGGCAGATATGTCATTGTGGCTGGTACACTGATACAGACCAAGGTTCTGCTGGTTAATGTTTACGCTCCAAACTTTGATGATCCTGATTTTGCGGATAGGTTACTGAGCAGTCTTCCCTTTATAAATACCCATTTGATAATTTTTGGTGGTGATTTGAATTGTGTTTTGAACCCTGTTTTGGATCGTTCTAGTTCTCGTGCTGTATCCCAATCTGCAATGTCTAAATCGTTCTCTGATTTCGTGTCACAAAACGGCTTGGTAGACCCATGGAGATGTCGCAATCCCGGGATAAAAAAATTCTCATTTTTCTCAACGGTGCATCATTCATATTCCAGAATTGATTATTTTTTTATCGATAGCCGTCTTAATCGCTCTGTTGTATCTACAGATTATTTGGGCATTGTGATCTCTGATCATGCTCCTCTAGCGTTGGATATCCAATTCTTAACCCATAGACCTACACAATCTCCTTGGCGGTTTAATTCACATCTCCTAGCAGACAAGGATTTCTGTGCGTCTATTTCTAAAGCTATTGATGAATTCTTGGTGTTTAATCGTCTTGACTCTACTCCATGCTCATTATTATGGGAGACTCTGAAAGCCTATCTCAGGGGGCAAATCGTTTCGTACTCTGCTTTCATATATCGGGAGCACAGAGCTAAACTCAGGGAAATTTCATCGGCTATCAGCCAACTCGATCAGAGCTACGCGTCCAACCCTTCTCCAGAGCTATACAAACAACGTGTTGAGTTGCAGGCAGAATTCGATCTCCTCTCCGCTAAGGAAACTGAATGCATGTTACTACAAGCTCGTGGATCGTATTATGAATACGGTGACAAACCAAGCAGATTGTTAGCTCATCAGCTAAGACGGCAGGCTGCATCACGCCTAATACCGCAGATTAATAATGACTCAAATGTTACCATTACCGATCCCATAGAGATCAATGCAGTATTTGAGTCATATTACTCTGCTCTTTATAAATCTGAATGCCTTACTGATAGTAAGAGACTGGGTGATTTCCTTCAAAGTGTTGATTTTCCTGTTATTGATACGGTCTCTGTAAGGGACTTGGACTCTCCACTATCTCTTGACGAAGTCAGAGCTTCAATAAAGGCGATGCAGTCTAATAAAGCCCCAGGCCCGGATGGTTTTCCAGTTGAGTTTTTAAAAAAGTTTATCGATAAATTGGCGCCGCTGCTCCTTGATGTGTTCAATGAATCTCTGGATCGGGGCGTGCTACCACCCACTTTCAATCAGGCCCCAATAGCCCTTCTCTTGAAGAAGGGCAAGTATCCCAACCTGTGCGGGTCGTACAGACCGCTGTCGCTGCTGAATGCCGATGTGAAAGTGCTGGCGAAAGTGATTGCACCCCGGTTAGAAAATGTACTACCACGTATCATATCTATGAGCAGACTGGATTCATAAAAGGGCGACATTCATTTTTTAACACTCGTACACTTTTCAATATAATTTACTCTAAGCAGTCATCTCCTTTGCCTGAGGTTGTAGTCTCATTGGACGCTGAGAAAGCGTTTGATAGAGTCGAGTGGGAATACCTGTTTGCAATATTAAAGAAATTTGGGTTTGGTGATACATTTGTCTCCTGGATCCGCCTCCTTTATAAATCCCCGCAAGCCAGTGTTCGTACAAATAATATTAGCTCTGATTATTTCAGTCTCGGGCGTGGAACCCTGCAGGGGTGCCCACTGTCACCACTGCTATTCGCCCTTGCCATTGAGCCATTATCCATTAAACTTATATCCTCATTAGCCTTTAAGGGTATAACTCGCAAGGGGGCGGAATATAAGGTGTCCTTATATGCTGATGAATTGTTGTTATATGTGACAGATCCTGCAGCCTCTGTTCCTGTCATTTTATCTATCTTGGATGATTTTGGCTCTTTCTCGGGATACAAACTGAATTTCCATAAGAGTGAGTGTTATCCGGTAAACAATACCGCTCTACAGCTTCAGCATCTGAATCTGCCATTCAAATTCAACTGTTCAGGCTTTAAATACCTTGGTATCACGGTGACCCGTTCCTTACCCAAACGTTTTCATGCCAATCTTGCTCCGCTTGTGGCAGACATGAAGTCGGATTTTCAGAGGTGGAGCAATCTGCCTCTGTCTTTAACAGGAAAAATCAATGCAGTTAAAATGAAAGTTCTGCCCAAGTTTCTTTTATTTTTTTCAATCGCTTCCACTATTTTTACCTAAGTACTTTTTTGATTCTTTAGATAGAATCATTAATTATTTTCTTTGGGGTGGAAAACCGCCCAGAATCCGTAAGACTTTATTGCAGAGATGTAGGCTCAGTGGTGGGCTTGCTTTGCCCAATTTTCAAATATACTACTGGGCTGCACATATCCAAAAACTGAACTTCTGGACCAATTCAACAGAATCCACTTGGTGCAATCTAGAGCTACTGTCTTGTAGATCATCCTCTGTATCTGCTCTGCTTTGCTCACCTTTTCCGATCAAACCATCTCGATATACTGACAATCCAGTCGTACTGAACACACTTAAGATTTGGTTTCAGTTTAGGCGTCACTTTAAATTTAGGGCTCTGTCAGCACTGGGTCCCTTGAATAAAAATCATTTGTTTCCCCCGTCACTTTTAGATTCAGCTTTCTGACTATGGCACGAAAAAGGCATCAAGCAACTTTATAATTTGTACAAAGATGGCATCTTTAGAAGTTTCACCAGCCTGTCCTTGGAGTATGGGCTGCCTACAGCTCTTTTTTTTTTTTTTATATCTCCAAGTCCGCAGCTTTGTATCTAAATGCCCAATTTTCCCTCTGTACCCCCTAAGCAACCTTGGGAGAGTTTAGTCATGTTTACTCCACACCAGCGTAGTTTGATTTCCCGGATATACAGTTTCATTTTATCTCTCAATAGCTGTAATACAGATAAAACCAGGACCGCTTGGGAGGAGGAGTTGGGGCTGCAGTTTGGTGATGAACGGTGGGAGAAGGCCGTAGATAGAATACGGTCTACCACTTCCTGTGCCCGCCTTAGTCTAATTCAGTTTAAGGTTTTGTACAGAATTCATCTTTCCAAATTGAAACAGGCAAAAAATCTATCCTGGGGTCGAGGACAAATGTGACAGATGTCATGCTTCCCCCTGTCATTTAAGTCATATGTTTTTTCTGTGCCCGAAATTACATGCATTCTGGACAGGTTTTTTCGGCATTATGTCCTCCATATTTGGAGTGCAATTGACGCCATGCCCACTGATCGCTATATTTGGGGTTACCAATGAGTCGGTATCACTGAGTTCTGTACACAAAGATGTTTTAGCTTTCTCATCTTTGTTGGCCAGACGTTGCATACTTCTGCACTGGAAAGCAATAGGATGTCCTTCCATCTCTCGGTGGTTTAAAGATTTGATGTTTTTTCTTAAGTTAGAGAAAATAAAATATACACTGAGGGGTTCTACTGACACTTTTTTTTGCAAGTGGCAACTTATTTTATTTCTTTCTTATTTTAGGAGACTACGGGTGTTACCTGATTAAAGATCTAAATCGGTCAAAATTGGACTGTATGCATAACCTTTCTTTTGTTTCTTCAGTTGTTTAAACAGGGGGATGTGGGGGGGGGGGGCGAGTGCGCGCGTATGTGTGTGTGTGTGTGTGTGTGTGTGTGTGTCTGGGGGTTTGTTTGTGTTTTGGGGGGTGGGGGTGTTTGCTCTTTGTTGTTTAAAAAGGAAAAATGGAGAATTTCTGTTTACATTTTTGTATCTGTGATTGTTGGTTTTTCAATAAAAAGAATTGGAAAAAAAAAATAAAACATTTTCTGAGATGATGAATTTCATCAGCTTCATTAGCAAAATTCATTAGCTGTAAGCCATAATCATCAAAATAAAATAAAGACTTGAAATATACCCGTCTGTGTGTGATATATATATATATATATATATATTATATAAAGCTCAAATACCACTGACTGACTCACTCACTCATCACGAAATCTCAAAAACCACTCAACGGATTGCAATGAAATTTGGAACATACCTTCCTCTTGGGTCTTAGGTGCTCACTAAGAAAGGGTTTTGAAAAATTCGCCCTGGATCGCAGCTAACTCGCGAAAAACGCGATTTCTCACGCATTGTAAATTCTTTGAAATAACATTACGGATCCTAATGAAACTTAGTACATTGTTTCTTATTAGATGTTAGATGCACGATAAAAAATATTTTCAAAGTACTTTGCCCTGTATCGGTACTACAAAAGGGGTAGTACGTTATTTGTTGACGTTACGTTCTGATCTCTGATCATCCAGTCCTGCTCAGTGCTTACTGCTTATTGCCATATTGCTTAGCGTTCTGCCTTCCGTAGCGAAGCACGGGTACTTTCAGCTAGTATATATATATAGTCAGGCCGATGATCATAGTCTTTTATAAATCAGTTCAACCAAAAACACTCACAGTTGCCATGGCGAGAAACAAACAAAGAATATCCGCTCGAGACGAGTAATCCACAACGAAAGGAAATGTCCAACTGAAAGCAAAACCTGAAACGAAAATACAACTCCAACGGCAAGGTCAAGACGATCTGCTGCAGTTCAAACCGAGCGTCAGAATGGGGAAGAAAGGTGATTTAAGTGACTTTGAACATGGCATGGTTGTTGGTGCCAGACGGGCTGGTCTGAGTATTTCACGGGATTTTCACGCACAACCATCTCTAGGGTTTACAGAAAATGGTCCGAAAAAGAGAAAATATCCAGTGAGCGGCAGTTCTGTGGGCGCAAATGCCTTGTTGATGCCAGAGGTCAGAGGAGAATGGCCAGACTGGTTCGAGCTGATAGAAAGGCAACAGTAACTCAAATAACCACTCGTTACAACCGAGGTATGCAGAAGAGCATCTCTGAACGCACAACACGTCGAACCTTGAGGCGGATGGGCTACAGCAGCAGAAGACCACACCAGGTGCCACTCCTGACAGCTAAGAACAGGAAACTGAGGCTACAATTCGCACAGGCTCACCAAAATTGGACAATAGAAGATTGGAAAAACGTTGCCTGGTCTGATGAGTCTCGATTTCTGCTGCGACATTCGGATGGTAGGGTCAGAATTTGGCGTCAACAACATGAAAGCATGGATCCATCCTGCCTTGTATCAACGGTTCAGGCTGGTGGTGGTGGTGTAATGGTGTGGGGGATAGTTTCTTGGCACACTTTGGGCCCATTAGTACCAATTGAGCATCGTGTCAACGCCACAGCCTAACTGAGTATTGTTGCTGACCATGTCCATCCCTTTATGACCACAGTGTACCCATCCGTCTGATGGCTACTTCCAGCAGGATAAAGGGCCATGTCATAAAACGCGAATCATCTCAGACTAGTTTCTTGAACATGACAATGAGTTCACTGTACTCAAATGGCCTCCACAGTCACCAGATCTCAATCCAATAGAGCACCTATGGAATGTGGTGGAACGGGAGATTCGCATGGATGTGTAGCCAACAAATCTGCAGCACAAAGGATTAAGGCAGTTCTGAAGGCAAAAGGGTGTCCAACCCGGTACTAGTACGGTGTACCTAATAAAGTGGCCGGTGAGTGTGTGTGTATATGTGTGTATATATATATATAATTTTAGAATTAGAAGTTCATTAGGATAGTTTAGATAAGATTAGATTAGAAGTACATAAATGGCCTATTTACAATAAATAGCAATATGTTCAATGATGATATTTGAATTAATTATTATTTGTATAGCACGTTTACAATGGACATTGTCTCAAAGCAGATTTACACAGATAAAGCGATAAACAATGTATACGTTAGTTTCCTTTAATTGTAAGTTTGTCCCTAATGAGCAAGTCAGTGGCGACTGTGACATGGAAAAAATCCATGCGATGGCATGAGGAAAAAACCTTAAGAGGAACCAGACTCAAGAAATATCCCATACTCATTAGTGGCACAGAGCATGCATTTATTATCGTTTCATATCGTATCATTCATCGTTGTTGAGGTGTGCAGTGATAGGTGATTAAATGCAACTTGTGGTCCGTGGCCATTGTAGCAGACTGTTAATATTAATTACAGTCCAAATCCATCCTCAAAGCTTCTGTGTTGCTCCTTAATTTGATAGATCCGTAGGCCTTTGATGCAAAACGCTCCCCAGCTACACAGAGTGGCCTCAATTGAACAGAACACAATCCAGAGGCAGGGCATTGGGACCAAGCAGGCAGATCTCAGGAGAGGAAAAGGACAGGAACACTGGTCGCACTGGTCATCTTCAGCTCTGCTTCCTCCAGTTCTGCCTCCTGTCTTTTAGTCAATGCCACTGTCTCTAAAACATACAACATAGCCAGTCTTACCACAGTCCTATAAACTTCCCCTTTCAATCTTGTGGATACCACACTCTCCATTACTTTGCACTGTTGACCACAGGTCTGGGGCGGCCAGACAGCTCTTTACCTCAAGTGATATACCCTGCCGATGAATCCATAGGACGACGTAGATGGAGACAAAGTCAAGTTCTCACTGATCATTTTTGGTCAGCTTCGTGAGACACTACTTACCAAATCTCCATCTACAACACAAATGGCATGCAGAGACCCTTGCAGTTGGGTCTGTTGTTATGATTGTTGATCCCCAGTTACCTCGAGCCCTTTGGTTGATTGGGAGAGTGTTAAGGACATTCCCTGGAGCAGATGGACAAGTAAGGTCTGCAGAGTTCAACGTTAAAGGTCAATTATACACATGGCCAGTTACCCTTCTCATTAATCTACCAGAGATAGTTGATGAGAAAGACACCAAGATCAAACTGGCAGACTTTTAACTAAGATTTAGGAGCAAATATGCTATGCATATTTGGGGCTCCAGTGTTAGAAAGGATTCCTGTGAGGTTCCCTGGTGGTCTAGTGGTTAGGATGCGGCGCTCTCACTGCTGCGGCCCGGGTTCGATCCCCGGTCGGGGAACCAACCCCAGCCACTTTCAGTGCCGGTCCCCAGCCCGGATAAATTGGGGAGGGTTGCGTTAGGAAGGGCATCCAGCGTAAAAACATGTGCCAAATCAAACATGCGGAGGATCCGCTGTGGCGACCCCTAACGGGAGAAGCCGAAAGAAAGTTTAGTGTTAGAAAGGATTCCTAATTAGTTGTATTTCCATGATTCACCACTAGAGGCAGTCATACAGTTTACCAAGCAATGACAAGTTACCTATGACATCACAGTGCACCGTCCCCCATCAAGAGTATTAAAGGCCAGAACACTGAGCAGCAGCATGCATTCTGCGTCATGCAACCTACCGAACAGCAACTAACAGAAGATAGCAAGAATCACCTCATATACGATCAATTCTATACCCAGTAAAGTTGAGTGTTCTGAATCCTGTACCGTGTTTTGACTGACACGCTGGGGCGAGTACAATCCCCAGATAGTGAAAATCCTTATATGGTCCTTCTAGCTAGAGAGGAAAAATTTCTAACATAAACTTCCTAACACCAAGTGTAAAAGGTCCTTAGCACCTGAGAGGGTAGTTTAAAGTCCCTTAAGCATCTCAGATGGTACAGACACTGCCACACCTGTGGCCACACAGTCATATGTGTACAGTGAGTACAGCAGGGGGCTCAGAACACAACCATGGGGAGCTCCAGTGCTGAGGGTGATGGTGGATTAGGTGTGTTTGCCCCCTCATACGGTCTGTGGTCTGTCTGTCAGGAAGTTGAAGATCCATTGACATAGCAGCAGGCGTCCCAGGAGTCCCAGGACCTCCAACTTAGATGTGAGTGTGGGGGGAATTATGGTGTTGAATGCTGAACTATAGTCCACAAACAGCATTTTCGCATAATTCCCTTTTCTGTAGTCCAGATGGCTCATCACTATGTAAAGACGATGAGCAATGGCGTCCTCAGTAGTGCGGCTCTGGCGGTAGGTGAACTGTAGAGGATCCAGTGTGTTTGGTAGTGATGCAGTGATGAAGTCTCTGACCAGTCTTTCAAAGCACTTCATTACTACTGAGGTAAGGGCTACAGGGTGATAGTCGTTAAGGCAGGCGGGCTGGGGCTTCTTTGGGACACGAACAATGGTGGACTGTTGCATGAGGGGACAACAGGCTGTTCCAGGGAAAGCTTGAATATCTCGGTGAACTACTACTGCTAGTTGGTCAGTGCAGTCTTTCAGACACACCTGACTTCTTTACACAATACCACAACTCCTCTCCACCCTGTCGTACGCTTTCTCTAAATCCACAAACACACACTGCAACTCCTTCTGACCTTCTCTATACTTTTCCATCAACATTCTCAAAGCAAATATTGCATCTGTAGTTCTCTTCCTCGGCATGAAACCATACTGTTGCTCACAGATGGTCACCTCTTCTCTCAGCCTGGCTTCCACTACTCTTTCTCATAACTTCATGGTGTGACTGATCAACTTTATTTCACTGTAGTTACTGCAGGTCTGCACATTTCCCTTATTCTTAAAGATCGGTTCCAGCACACTCCTCCTCCATTCCTCAGGCATCCTCACACCTTATAGAATCTTGTTATTCCTGCCACCCTGCCTGCTCTGGTTCCTGTTTCCCAACCCTGTCTCTGATCCCTGTTCCTGCTCTAACAACCCTGATTACTGGTTTCGACTATGGACTTGTTTTTGGTTTGTGTTTTTGCTCTGCTTGTATTGCTTTCTTTGCCATGACTGACCTTTGGACTGTTTTTGGTTTCTCTAATTTTTGTCTTCCCTGCATTGCTCTGATTTCCTGGTATTTGGACTGAGGACTGTTTATCAGATTGTGTTTTTGCCTTTGCCCACATTGCTCTGTTGGTCGGCTCTGACCCTGGAACTGTATTTGTACTTTGTTTTTGCTGCTTGCTACTTTCATTAAAGACTGCTCATTAAATCCTAGTTGTGTGCTGCATTTGGGCCCAATTACTCATGTTTCTGACAATATAATCTGGCCTTGCATCTTGTTTCTGACATGGTCCCTCTGTCTAGCCAATCACTTCAAATCCTTTTCTCCTTCCTTGGTGTCCAACTTCTCATACATCTCTTCATATGCCTATTACTTTGCTTTTGCCACATCCTTCTTCACCTGTTGCTGCATCTCCATGTACTCCTGCATAATTTTCTAATCTCTCAATTCTGTTTCACAAACCTCTTTCTTCTTATGCTTTCCTTTGTCTTCCTTTCTCTTTCCAGATGTCATGCCAAGTATCTTCCTGGCTGTCTCCCTTATCACTTCTGCAGTTGCCCAATCATACAGCACCTCTTCACCACCACAATCTCACACTACAGTCTTCCTCTTTCAGTTTTCACCATCTTATTCTTCTTTCAGTCCTCACTCTCCTCCTCTTCTTCTTCACCTCCAATGCCACTATACAGACCACCATCCAATGCTGTCTAGCTACACTGTCCCTTGCGAACACGTTACAGTCTCCCATCTCTTTAAGGTTGCATCTCCTGCATATAACATATTCCACTTGTGGGAACAACCCCCACTCTTATATGTCACTCTATGCTCCTCCTTCCTTTTAAAATAGGTATTCTACCACCATCTGGTACCGAATGTCCATTTATTACAGATAAACAATGTTGAGGTGCAGTGATGGTGATCAGATTTAAACTGTAGTCCTGTGTCAGTATAATCCAAATCCTGTTCTTACTCCGGAATTTGATGGATCTCCAGGCCGTTGATAAGTAACTATCCTCAGCTGCACAGAGTGGCCTCCAATCGAAGAGAACACCATCCAGAGGCAGGCCAGGACAATGTGAGCAGATCCGAGGAGAGGAGAGGGGAAGGAACAGTGGTCACTGAAACCTCAGGAGCATGTTTAACTCGACCAAGAGAGAGAGAGAGAGAGAGAGAGAGAGAGAGAGAGAGAGAGAGAGAGAAGAGGGGTGACAGGGAGAGAAGGATATGGATTACTATGTCTCCTTATTGTTGTATAAAAGTTAAGGACACAGCACAGTTGGGGACTCCAGCAAGACTCGCTATGGCAGCATAACTAAAAGGGAGAACCAGAAGGTAACACAGACTTGAGGGATAAGAGACGCCACCACACCACCATCAACAAACCTGAGTAAAGGTGTGAGATGGAGGGGGTGACAACATACAAATATCCAAGTTCATCGAACACATGATCCCTCCAGATCTGCTGCTAATCTAGATGTAACAAAAGCATGAACTAGTTTTTCTGCATCCTGTAACAATTTTTTAATTTTAGCAAGAAGAAGGCGATTCTGGTAATGTTATTCACATGAGCCTCAAACGAAAGACTAGAGTCAATAATCACACCACGGTTTTTGACTGCTGTACATACTAAAACAGAAACACCATCCAGAGGTATCCAGAGAGTTTACTTCTAGCTGCATGTCCTAGTAAAAGTACTTCCGTCTTTTCCGAGTTGAGCAGAAGGAAGTTATCAAGCATCTACTGTCTAATGTCCTTTACACCCTCCTGAACATTGTTAAGCTGATTTCTCTCATCAGGCTTTGCTGAAATATACAACTGTGTATTATCAGCATAGCAATGGAAGTGAATACCATGTTTATGTTTAACTTCACCCAGAGGCAGCATATATAAAGAGAAAAGCAGTGGGCTTAAGACAGATCCTTGTGGAACACAAACTTTACCTCAGAGAGCCAAGTCAAGAGTCAAGAAGCTTTTATTGTCATTTCAACCATATATAGCTAACGCAGTACACAGTGAAATGAAACAATGTTCCTCCACCTTACTATGTGTGCAACCTGGTGCAAACAGTGCAAAGACAACACAAGACAGTGCAAAGACGACACACAAAACACAAAATAGCTCCACCAGTAAACCTGTTGTGACAAGACAAAGTGAACAAAATTGAACAGTAGCCAAAATGTAAAAAAAAAATGTTGTGCAAAAGAGCAATATTGCAGCAAGCAGTTCAGTAAAGATGTGCAAAAAAGCATTTAAAAAGTTTATGGTAATGAAGTGATGTAATGTGAGTGGTACTGAAGTCATGGGTGTGTGAAGTGAGTACGGGTGTGTGTTGAGTCTGGGTTGTACAGATCAGTCACACAGTTGCATGCAGCATGTGGTGTAAATGTGCATGATAGAGGGGAGAGAGATTCACTATCCTCTGTAGGGTCTTGCGATCCGAAACGGTGCAGTTCCCAAACCAGGCAGTGATGCAGCTGCTCAAGATGCTCTCAATGGTCCCTCTGTAGAACCTGGTCAGGATGGGGGGAGGGAGATGGGCTTTTCTCAGCCTTCTCAGGAAGTAGAGACGCTACTGGGCTTTCTTGGTGATAGAGTTGGTGTTGAGTGACCAGGTGAGATTATCCATCGAGTGAACACCAAGGAATTTGGTGCTCTTGACGATCTCCGTGGAGGATCCATCGATGTTCAGGGGAGAATGGTCACTCGGTGTTCTCCTGAAGTCAACAACCATCTCTTTAGTTTTGTCAACGTTCAGAGACAGGTTGTTCGCTCCACACCAGGCTGTTAACCGTTGCACCTCCTATCTGTATGTTGACTCATCGTTCTTGCTGATGAGACCCACCACGGTCGTGTCATCCACGAACTTAATGATGTAATTTGAGCTGTGCATTGCTACACAGTCGTAAGTCAGCAGAGTGAACAGTAGTGGACTGAGCACACAGCCCTGAGGTGCCCCAGTGCTCAGTGTGGTGGTGCTGGAGATGTTGTTTCCGATCTGGACTGACTGAGGTCTCCCAGTCAGGAAGTCCAGGATCCAGTTACAGAAAGAGTTGTTCAGGCCCAGTAGGTTTAGCTTCTCAATCAGGTGCTGAGGGATGATTGTGTTGAATGTTGAGCTAAAGTCTATGAACAGCATCCGTACATAAGAGTCCTTGTTGTCCAGGTGGGTGAGGGCCAGATAGAGGGTTGTGGAGATGGCATCATCCGTGGACGATGGGTCTTGATGTGCCTCATGACTAGCCTCTCGAAGCACTTCATCATGATAGGTATGAGTGCAACGGGACGATAGTCATTGAGGCAGGAGACAGTAGACTTCTTTGGCACGAGAACAATGGTCATTGTCTTGAGGCACGTGGGAACAATGGCACTGCTCAGGGAGATGTTGAAGATGTCGGTGAAGACATCCGCTAGCTGTTGTGCACAGTCCCTGAGCACTCTGCCAGGAATGTTGTCTGGTCCAGCAGACTTCAGTGGGTTAACTCTGCATAGAGTTTTCCTCACTTCAGCTGTGGTTAGACAGAGCACCTGGTCACTGGGAGGAGGGATGGTCTTCCTCGCCACCATGTTGTTCTGCACCTCGAACCGGGCGTAGAAGTTGTTCAGCGGGAGGTGAGGCGTCACGATCACAAGCAGGTGATGTCATCTTGTAGTTCGTGATCGCCTGGATGCCCTGCCACATGCGCCTGGTGTCTCCGCTGTCCGGGAAGTGGCCGTGTGTGGGCTTTGCCTCTCTGATGGCATGGGACAGTTTGGCAATTGCTGTCTTTAAGGCTGTCTTGTCCCTTGCTCTGAAGGCGGAGTCTTGTTTTTAGCAGCGCACGCACCTTGGCGGTCATCCACGGCTTCTGGTTGGAGCATGTAGTGATGGTCTTGGAGATGGTCACGTTATCAATGCACTTGCCAATGTAGCTGGTCACTGTTGACGAGTACTCCTCCAAGTTGATGAAATAGCCATTGGTTGCAGCTTCCCTGAACATGTCCCAGTCAGTGCATTCAAAGCAGTCCTGGAGAGCAGACATGGATCCTGCTGGCCAGGTTCTCACCTGCTTTCGAGCTGGTCTTGAACGCCTGCCGAGTGGTCTGTATGCTGGGATCAGCATAACAGAGATGTGGTCTGAGTACCCGAGGTGGGGGGGGGGGGGGGCTACATATCACAACCACAAATCCAGCAGTGATGAGCAGTAGGTGGAAACAAGGACAGAGTTCTTTCACCATTCTGTGTTGATGTAAACACAAAGGCCGCCGCCGCGAGTCTTACCGCACAGAGCTGCATTTCTGTCGGCTAGCCATCCAGCTGAATGGCGGTGTCCGGAACTCTGTCGCTCAGCCACGTCTCAGTGAACACAAAGACGCAGCAGTGTCTGTATTCACGCCAAGTAGCTTGTTGGAGTCTAATGTAGTCCAATTTATTGTCCAGGGAGCAGACATTTGCCAGCAGTAGAGATGGTAGAGCAGGGCGGCTAGGGTTAACTTTTAGCCTAGCACTA
The DNA here is from genome assembly GCA_014706435.1 of Silurus glanis. Classification (NCBI taxonomy): domain Eukaryota; kingdom Metazoa; phylum Chordata; class Actinopteri; order Siluriformes; family Siluridae; genus Silurus; species Silurus glanis. The sequence continues at coordinate 23,416 of JAAIIK010000432.1, forward strand.
GCCCACGCTCGTTTTTCGCGCTTCCGCTTCCTTGCGCAGCGCTTTTGATTCCCCTTCCTCCGTCCATCCGCCGCAGGCGACGTCGAGGTCTGGAGGCCTGGTTCTCGAAGCACGCCGAGGTCGTGTAGCTTCTGCCGCAAATCATCATTTATTGTGTTATTGGGGTTGTTTCTGAGTTCTTTGAGTGTTTGGCGGTGGTACACAGGGACACCCTTGCTCCGATGTCCATTTGTTGCGTAAGGCGGGCTACAAAGTGAAAGTAGCACCATTTTGGGTCCGGAGCGACCGCTGCGAGCTACTGCCGCGCCGCCATCTTGGATCCAAAAACTCAACAAACTGATAGCGATCAGTCAGATGATAAGGAGACACAACCCCGATCAGAGGCCAATAACAAGTAATTTACCACATTAACAAGTGCTGTCTCTGTGCTATGGTGAGGTCTAAATCCTGACCGATACATTAAATTTTTTTTTATTCCTAAATAGATGTAAGCATAACTGCTGTGCTACAACACTTCTTCTTCTTCTTCATCTTTCGGCTGCTCCCATTCACCACCCTGTCCTCTACATCTGCCTCTTTCACACCAACTACCTGCATGTCTTCCCTCACCACATACATGAACCTCCTCCTTGGACTTCCTCTTTTCCTCCTACCTGGTGGCTCCATCCTCAGCATTCTTCTACCAATATAATTCATGTCCCTCCTCTGCACATGTCCAAACCATCTCAATCTCGCCTCCCTCACCTTGTCACGAAAACATCCTACATGCGCTGTCCCTCTAATAAACTCATTTCTAATCTTGTCCATCCTCGTCACTCCCAAGGAAAACCTTAACATCTTCAGCTCTGCTACCTCCAGCTCCACCTTCTGTCTTCTACTCAATGCCACTGTCTCTAATCCATACAACATCGTAGGTCTCACCACAGTCCTATAAACTTTCCCTTTCATTCTTGCAGACACCCTACTATCACAAATCACTCCTGTCACTCTTCTCCACCCACTCCACCCTGCCTGCACTCTTTTCTTTACTTCTCTAACACACTCTCCATTACTTTGCACTGTTGACCCCACTTACCTGAACTCCTCCACCTTCTCCACCTCTTCTTCCTGCAACCGCACCACTCCACTGCCCTCCCTCTCATTCACACACATGTACTCTGTCTTACTCCTACTGACTTTCATTCCCCTTCTCTCCAGCGCATATCTCCACCTCTCCAGGCTCTTCTCAACCTGCTCACTACTCTCACCACAAATCACAATATCATCCGCAAACATCATAGTCCAGGGAGACTCCTGTCTGACCTCGTCCGTCAACCTGTCCATCACCACTGCAAACAGGAAAGGGCTCAGGGCCGATCCTTGATGTAGTCCAACCCTCACCCTGAACCAGTCTGTCGTTCCTACTGCACACTTCACTGCTGTCACACTGTCCTCATACATGTCCTGCCTCACATACTTCTCTGACACACCTGACTTCCTCATACAATACCACAACTCCTCTCTCGGCACTCTGTCGTACACTTTCTCTAAATCCACAAATACACAATGCAATTCCTTCTGTCCTTCTCTATACTTCTCCATCAACATTCTCAAAGCAAATAAGGCATCTGTGGTACTCTTCCTCGGCATGAAGCCATACTGTTGCTCACAATGGTCACCTCTTCTCTCAGCCTGGCTTCCACTACTCTTTCCCATAACTTCATGGTGTGACTGATCAACTTAATTCCCCTGTAGTTACTGCAGGTCTGCACATCTCCCTTATGCCTAAAGATATATATATGGAAGAAAAAAGGAAACTAATGTTGATAAGCATTACAGACTTACTCAATCAG
>JAAIIK010000432.1:30247-40316 GCA_014706435.1 Silurus glanis
TCTCTCTCCCTTTACCCGTCATAGTACCAACATTTAAAGTACCAACCTGAACCTCCACTCTCCTACACTTCTCCTTTCCCTGCCGTCTCTGTAGACGTCTTCCTCCTCTCCTTCTCCTCCTCGGCCAACAGTAGCCCAATTTCCACCGGTACCCTGTTGGCTAACGATACCTGTGGCGGTCGTTGTTAACCCGGGCCTCGACCGATCCGGTATGAAATTCTCATTTGTGATCCGCATATTTGATTTGGCACGTTTTACGCTGGATGCCCTTCCTAACGCAGCCCTCCCCATTTACCTGGGCTTGGGACCGGCACTAAGAGTGCACTGGCTTGTGCCTCCCTAATGGCTGGGTTTGCTGTGCTACAACACAACCTTTTCTAAAATCTTGGAGATAAAGGGGAGGTTTGATATTGGCCTACCCATCACCTCCTCATTACCTCTGTTCCTGTATGGGACCACACAGTCAAGACAAGGAATGCAGGATTTCCAAACAAAAAATTATTATTAAAGACAAACAAAGTTGCAAATTAAATTGTTAGGGGACTAAATAAATATTAAGACAGGTCTGGGCCCATAAAAAAAGTGTCAACTAAACAAAAACAACTTAACACTAATCAAACAAAGAAAAAAAAAACAACTAAAAAACATTCACTAAACCACAAAGAAAGGGAGCTTATATACACACAGGACTATAGTCTATTACACACACACACATACACACACACCAAGAGAGAGAAAAAGACTCTTCATTACTAGAGACTCAAAGCACATTTGTACCATGAATAACTAGAAAGTGTGCACTCAAGCCAGCCACTCTTGGTATTAAATGAATACAAAATAAAACTATAAAAATAAACAAAAGGGTGTACCTGTGTGCATTATTTTAGTTACTTTTTTACTGTGTGGCCACATCATCAGCCACATCACATGTCCATTGAAGTCTGTCCCCGATAATTAATCTTTCATTCCAAGTTACACTCTCTAACACTTTATCCAACTCACTCCTAATTTTCTTCCTTCTCCTCCATCTCACAACCCACTTGTGGAGCATAGGCACTGATGACATTTATCATCACCCATTCAACTTCCAGCTTCACATTCATTAGAGAACTCTATTTACATGAACACTGAGATAACGATCAGTCAAAAAAAAAAAGCCGTTCCCTTTATTCCAACATTTTCTAGTCTAGCAAGGAGGTCATTATGATAAAATTTACAGAAGGTGCAGTAGATAATAAGGTGTGGTATACATGTGGTATTTTATAAAAGAAAATTCATATTTTAATGAAAAAAAGTCAGCTCAACACACATGCTAGCTCAAATTCAATTCAGCTTTATTTGTATAGCACTTTTAACAAGGGGCATGGTCCCAAAGCAGCTTTACAGAGATAAAGTTGTTATGAAGTTGAAATAAACAAGTTTGATCTTATAAGTTTATTCCTATAAAAGAATAATAATAAGAAGATGAGCTGGTCCAGATGACCTTTCATATTTGCTCTTTTTTTAGTGTTGATTTTAGTTCAACATTAATTAATATGCACATTTAGGTAAATATATAAATGTACTGATAACAGGTTTGTATAAATAGAAAGGTTATAAGTTATATATATTTTTTACAGGCTTTTTATTTATTCTGAAAGAGGAGGGAAGGAGGCCGGGGGGCTCCAATAGAAATTTTGAATAGAGCTTCCAAATGTCTAAAGCCAGTCCTGCTTAAATGCAAGAACTGACTTACTAACTTTGCTCGTAAGTCAATGGAATAGACTGTTGATATTCATTATATCCCAAATCCATCCCCAAAGATCTTGAGTTGCTCAGTAACTTCCTGAATGTTTGGGCTGTTATGTCCATTTTCACCTGGTCTCCAGTTATATCTAGAACTCTATCCAGAGGTAGTGCATTGGGATAAATCAGGAAGATGAATAGGGACAGGAACATGTGTTACTGGTACCTCAGGAGCATGTTTAACTCGACATGAGAGCAAGAGATAGAGAGAGAGAGGCAGGGGTGGAAGGAGATAAAGGGGTGAGAGGAAGAGAAAGATAGGGATTATTATAATTGTTGTATAAAAGCTAAAGACACTGTATAGTTGCCAGGCTGGAAGAACGAGTAGAAGCCGAAGTTCAACAGAATGGAGGTGCTTTAATGAAAAAGGGAAAGTAGAGAAACCAAACCAGCTGTAAACACGGGAACACAGAATTACACCAGCAAAGATTAGTTCATATGATAAATCCATAGAGTAAATCCTCAACGAGATAAATCCATAGAGTGAATCCTCAATGAGATAGTCCATAAGAATGGTAGTCATAAAGGTCCAGTGATGTTCTCCAGACTAATCAGTAGAACGGACAGGGAGTGCTTGGAAGTGTGTGCTTATGTAGTGTGTGAGCTGATGAGTGTCAGGTGTGTGTGATTAGTAGGACGGGGAGCTGCTAGGAGGAATGTGTGGTTCTAGTGAAGGTGTGGCTGGTGGATCCCTTACAATAGTGTGATCAGGGTGTAAGTAGGAACTTGGCAAGACTTGCTATGGCAGCATAGGTGAAATAGCATAGGCAGCATCTCTGGCCCACCACAACACCTTCAACAAACCTGAGTGTGAGAATGAGGGGATGACAGGAGCCAAATATCCCAGTTTACCAAAACAAATATCCATGATCCCTCTAGATCTAGATCTGTAGTCTTCAATATTTTAGTTACCAACCAAAAGAATGCACCTTTTGATTTAATAGGTGTGGCGAATCATAAAAAAAAGTTTCAAATTTAAAATAATTGTGTTTTTCATTAACAATTACTTTCATATATTTCAAATATGAACAAGACACTGCAAATATTGTCTTGATTTTGGGAAAAGTGCATAAAAATCTAAACAAACAAAAAACATACAGGCTATTTAGTTTTCCCTCTCATTCAATGTTGTCCAAGCCAGATGCTTGGTATCTTCTCTTGGCAGAAATTACATTGATGTTTGAGGCTAGGTGCTGAGTTGTTCAAACACTCAGGATAAAGTGAAGGTGTGCATCAGTGAGATGACTTCCTTATGGGTTTTGTGTATCTTCATTGCAGAGAAAGGTTGCTCATTTACATATGTACTACTAAACATGCAGTGCTTTTAGGCAGCTTTTAGGAACACCTGGGCCATCGTTTTAAGGATGAAGTGGAACTGTGTGGGCTCTACACAGTCATACTTTGCCTTAAGTGTGCCATTACAATGGAGTTCTATGAGTTCCATCTGAAGGTTTACAGGTGCCTGAAGGGTTCTGCATGTCAACTGCAACTTGATTACTGAGCAGTCCAAAGTTAATTTCTATTTTATCAGCAAAATGTGTAGTTCTGAAAACAAAGGTGGAGACTTAACTGCTCAGTTGTATGAATAAGATAATTGTAAGTTGCTCTGGATAAGGGCGTCTACCAGGTGCCATACCTAAATGTAAATGTAAATATTTTATCCACAATAGAACATAAAAAAAATATCAAATGTTCAAACTGAGGAAAAGTGTGCCATTTTGAAGGGGGGGGGGGGGGGGGGGGAGAAATACAATGTCAAGTCAAGTCAAGTCAAGTTTATTTCTATAGCGCTTTTCACAACAGACATTGTCTCAAAGCAGCTTTACAGAAATCAACAGTCAAGGTGAATGGTGTGCATTTATCCCTGATGAGCAGCCGTGGCCGTGACTGTGGCAAGGAAAAACTCCCTTAGATTTTATGAGGAAGAAACCTTGAGAGGAACCAGACTCAAAAGGGGAACCCATCCTCATTTGGGTGACATCAAGAGTTTGATCATAAATTTTCAACAATACAGAACACTGGAGAGTGAGAACTAACATGAGTACTGGAGTATAAGATTATAAGTAATGTTCTTTCTACAGTCTTATACAGTCTTTATGGTTATAAAACTAGGAGCTACTGAGCTCAACATTTGTGATCATCACAGATCCAGCACCAGCTTCTCCATGCCAGAGCCTGTAAACACTCCAGGAGGTCCAATGTCAAAACTTCACACATGTAGTGGGATCCAATTGGCACTGGTACGTCCCTAGATGGTAGGGGATGTTTGCGAGTTCGGCATCTACTTCTTCAAAGGTCCATTAACTTCATGAGGTGGGACGTGACTGGAGCTGGCCAAACCTCAGGATGCCTCGGGATGGGGAGAGAAAGAGAAGCAGTGGAGAGAAATTAGCGTAGCTGCTGTTCATGATATTAACATTTGATCGCATGCACATTATCAACTTGTGCTGTTAATATCAGCACAAGTTGATAATGTGCATGCGATCAAATGTTCTGGAGCACAAGGTTATGATGTGAGACGTATGTTATGTGTAGGCTTTGCTAAAAAGATGTTTTTAATCTGCACTTAAACTGGGAGAGTGTGTCTGAGCCACGAACACTGTCAAAGTTTAGAGACTGTTCCAAAGTTTAGGAGCTAAATGTGAAAATGCTCTACCGCCTTTAGTGGACTTTGCTATTCTAGGAACTACTAAAAGCCCAGACTTTTGAGATCTCAGGGCGCGTGACGGATTGTAGCGTGTTAAAAGACTGGATAGATACATGGGAGCCAAACCATTTAGGGCTTTATAAGTAAGAAGTAGTAGTTTGTAATCTATTCGAAACTTAACAGGAAGCCAGTTTATGGACGATAAGATTGGGGTTATATGATCATATTTTCTTGACCTTGCAAGAACTCTTGCTGCCGCATTCTGAACTAACTGAAGCTTGTTTATTAATGATGCAGGACATCCACCTAGTAATGCATTACAATAGTCTATTCTGGAGGTCATGAACGCATGGACGAGCTTCTCTGCATCGGATATAGATAACATGTTTCTTAGCTTAGAAATATTTCTAAGGTGAAAGAAGGCTGTTTTTGTGACTTGGTTGATATGATTTTTGAAAGACAAGTTGCTGTCTAAAATAACTCCCAGGTCTTTTACCGTTGAACTAGTAGTTACAGAACATCCGTCTCAATGCAGGTTGAAATGCTGTATACTGGTTTTTGGGCCGATGAGCAAAATCTCCGTCTTATCAGAATTTAATAGTAGAAAGTTATGGGTCATCCAATCTATTATTTCTTTAACACACTCAGTTATCCGAGCTAATTGAGCTATATCGCCTGGTTTTGTTGAGATATGTAGCTGGGTATCATGAGCGTAACAATGGAAGCTAATTCCATGCATGTATATTGTGAAGAGCAGGGGTCCTAGAACTGAACCTTGTGGCACGCCATAATTTACTAGCATTAGCCTGGATAGCTCTCCATTTAAGTCTACGAAATGGTAACGATCGGACAGGTAGGCTTTAAACCAACTTAATGCCTGTCCCTGAATGCCGATGTAATTCTGTAAGCGATCTAGGAGGAGATCATGGTCTATAGTGTCGAATCCAGCACTAAGATCTAGTAAAACTAACTGGTAAAACTAACTAACTGGTCTGAAGCTAAAAACAGGTCATTAGTGATTTTGACTAGAGCAGTTTCTGTGCTAAAACCTGACTGAAACTCTTCAAAGATATTGTTCTCTTGCAAGTGGGAACATAACTGGGCAGCGACAATCTTTTCTAAAATCTTAGACATAAATGGGAGATTTGAAATGGGTCTGTAATTCGATAGCATGTTTGGATCCAGATTAGGTTTCTTAATGAGGGGCTTAATAACTGCTAACTTGAGGGATTTAGGGACGTGACCTAAAGATAGTGAGGAGTTAATAATATTGAGAAGAGGCTCACCAGCTGTATGTAACACTTCCTTAAGTAGATTAGTTGGAATGGGATCTAACTGACATTTTGTTGATTTAGCTTTGGTAATAACATTATACAGCTCTTCCTGTCCTATACATGTAAAACAGTGTAGTTGTGGAGTTGTAGGTGAGATTGTGTCAGGAGATGCTGTCAGAGGTTGGACCGCCACAATTGTTTTTCTAATGTTATCAATTTTTTCAGTGAAGAAATTCATAAAGTCCTCACTACTAAACTGTGATGGAACACATTTCTCAGATAACTGATTTGTAGTTAGTTTAGCTACTGTACTGAAAAGGAACCTGGGATTGTTTTTGTTGTTTTCTATGAGTTTGCTCAGGTGTTCAGCTCTAGCAGCTTTTAGCACCTGTCTGTAGCTGAGCATACTGTCTTTATACGCAATTCTAAATACCTCAAATTAAGTTTTCCTTCATTTTCTCTCCAGATTAAGGGCTGTTCTCTTCAGGGCATGCGTATGACTATTATACCATGGTGCAGGTGCTTGTTCTCTAACCTTTTTTAACCGGATGGGGGCAACAGTGTCTAGTAAGGATAAGGTCTATGTTGTTAACCATTTCATCAAGATATGAATCTGCCCTTAGTGGTTGGAACAATCGTCCTACCAAGTCGATAGCGTGGTGAAACACGGCTAATCTGCTCTACCGGTAGTGTGTACAGTATGAGATAATTGTTTGTGATGTCATCACTCTGAGGTAAAATATCTATATCAGTGACGTCTGCTCCGTGGGATATTATTAAGTCTAGTGTGTGGTTAAAATGGTGAGTTGGTCTGGTGACGTTTTGTTTAACCCCAAAGGAGTTTAATAAGTCGACAAATGATAATCCTAGGGCATCGTTTGCATCATCTACATGAATATTAAAATCTCCTACAAGCAACACTTTATCAAAATTGATCAAGAGGTCTGAAAGAAAACAAGCAAACTCTTGAAGAAAATCAGCGTAGGGCCCTGGGGGTCTATACATGGTGACCAGAGCGAGTTTTCTATGCATGTCTGAAAGTACAACTTTAAGAACGAGCACTTCAAATGATTTAAAACTGAATCCTAATCTGTGACTAACATTAAGAGAGGCACTATAAATGGTTGCTACACCCCCCCCCCCCCCCTCCCACGGGGCTCATGCTTATAAACATATCCTGACGGTGTAGACTCGTTTAGACCCATATAATCACCTGGTTTAATCCAGGTCTCAGTGAGACAGAGTGCATCGAGATTATTATCTGTGATCATCTCATTTACAATCAGTGCTTTTGGTGCAAGTGATCTAATGTTTAAAAGACCAAACTTTAGAACTTTTTGGTGTTTGCTTATCTGACATTTTTCAACTGCAATAAGATTATTTCTGGATCTTGTGTATTTAATTCTTGGTTTTACTACACGAGGAATAGATATGGTTTCTATAAGATGGGCTGTGTGCTCACTTGTAACTATTTGGTCTGTTGTATGCGTGTTCTCATAGTCAAAATTTTCCTGATGTCTTACCAGTCAGATGGTGTGAAGTATCCTAGAGATGTTATCTGATAGGACTGCTGCTCCAACTCTGCTGGGGTGCAGGCCATCAGGGCAGAAGAACCTAGGACGCTCCCAGAAACAGTTCCAGTTATTAATAAAGAGAAGTTTGTGCTCTCAACACTGTATAGCATCCCCGTCTTCTTTTAACAAAAAATGTATAATTTGCCAAATGTTTCCAACTGGTAAAAGGTCTGGACTACACTCTTCTACTATGAAGCTTTGTTGTTGTAATAGATGCACTAAGTGGCTTAGCATTGTCTTGCTGGAGTCTAGCCATTCTGACCTTTTTTATTATTTATTTATTTTCTCTACCTGTGTCTTTAATTTCTTGCCCCACCAGATGACGCCATTCTGTCCATGTGTCCCTCATTAGTCACTGTTGCTTCCACCTAGGCCCCATTTGCCCCAGTGTATTTAAGTTGCCCATTTTTGTCTGTTCCTTGCTTGGTCTTTGTTTGGCCAAACCTGCTCTGTTTATGTCATTCGTGATCTCAAGTTTCTCCTGTTCTCTTTTTTGAGTGTTTTGCTTCTCCTTGTTTTACACACTCCCAAAGTAATTCGTCTTTAGTTTTTTTCTTCCTAAATTATTTTTCTAGAAATGTATTTTTATATTCTTAATTTAGATTGTTCTGGTTTTCTTTTCCTGAATTCTTGAGTTTTGACCAATGCTTGTTCCCTTTCCCATTTGCCTCTTTCTGGACTTTTTGAAAATTATCGTTCATGTCTCCCATGCAGTACACCTAAAGAACCCCAGTTGTGACAGGATGAAAGCATATGTTGCTCTCAAACCTATATATACTTTCAACATTGATGGTGCCTTTACAGATACACAAGCAGCCCATTTCATGGGCACTACCGCACCCACATTCAATCATAGATGCAGGATTTTGAACTGAGTGTTGATAACAAGCTTTTATTATGTTGTTATTACTAATGAAAGTTGATTAATTTACACTTAAATACTTTTCACCACTGTGTTGTTTTTTTTTGTTTGTTTTTTTGTACTACATGTTATTTGTGCTTGGATAATTTTATTTCTTTTACTGCACAGTTGTCAAAGGTTTTTTTTTTATCTGTATTTCTGACCGATGTGTATAGTAGGTTTTTTAGGCTTGTTTAAGTGAGAAAACACAATGAATAGATAACTCCAACAAGACTTTGGGGTTTTTTTGTACTTTAAAATGTTGTACTCTCTTTTATGAAGAGCTCCGTGTCCAGAGTATCTAGCAATAAATAAATCTACACTAGTATGCTAGATTACAAACTTAAAAAAATTTGTGATGGTCAGGTTGACGGACGAGGTCAGACAGGAGTCTCCCTGGACTATGATGTTTGCGGATGATATTGTGATTTGTGGTGAGAGTAGTGAGCAGGTTGAGAAGAGCCTGGAGAGGTGGAAATATGCGCTGGAGAGAAGGGGAATGAAAGTCAGTAGGAGTAAGACAGAGTACATGTGTGTGAATGAGAGGGAGGGCAGTGGAGTGGTGTGGTTGCAGGGAGAAGAGGTGGAGAAGGTGGAGGTGTTCAGGTACCTGGGGTCAACAGTGCAAAGTAATGGAGAGTGTGTTAGAGAAGTAAAGAAAAGAGTGCAGGCAGGGTGGAGTGGGTGGAGAAGAGTGACAGGAGTGATTTGTGATAGAAGGGTATCTGCAAGAATGAAAGGGAAAGTTTATAGGACTGTGGTGAGACCTGCGATGTTGTATGGTTTAGAGACAGTGGCATTGAGTAGAAGACAGGAGGCGGAGCTGGAGGTAGCAGAGCTGAAGATGTTAAGGTTTTCGTTGGGAGTGACGAGGATGGACAAGATTAGAAATGAGTTTATTAGAGGGACAGCGCATGTAGGATGTTTTGGTGACAAAGTGAGGGAGGCGAGATTGAGATGGTTTGGACATGTGCAGAGGAGGGACATGAATTATATTGGTAGAAGAATGCTGAGGATGGAGCCACCAGGTAGGAGGAAAAGAGGAAGGCCAAGGAGGAGGTTCATGGATGTGGTGAGGAAGACATGCAGGTAGTTGGTGTGAAAGAGGCAGATGTAGAGGACAGGGTGGTATGGAGACGGATGATCCGCTGTGGTGACCCCTAATGGGAGCAGCCGAAAGAAGAAGAAGAAGAAGGAACATACAGTATGGTTAAGAGCTTTCAAACAGACATGGGAAAAACCAACATCCCAAATGCCTAACCTAATTCTCCTCACAGCAGCTGGTGTTGAGTAAAAATGTCCAAGGAATGCATTCAAAGTTTATTATCATCAGTAAAAATCACTATATATGGAATATGGAATTCTTTATTTCAGCTTTTTTTTTTTACTTTATAGTTCTTCGGTGTTTCATAAAAATGATGATGGCAAAATCTGAGTTTGATAAAAAAAAAAAAAATAAATAAATAAATAAATAAATAAATTGACGACATAACTGTGGGTAATAGCGTTTAACATATAAACACATTTTTAACTGGAAAATAGAAATGCATGAAGCACATGCAGTGTCCCCAAGAGAAATCGTACTGACAGGCACATGAGTTGTAATACCAAACTATAATCTGTAAAAGTAATGTTATGTTTGATGATCATGATTAAGAGAATGATTAACTGTAGGTGTATATTTATATTGACTAGTGCAGGATGTGGTGTGCATTAGCCAATTGTAATCCAGGAGGCAGTGTACTACTAGCCAATCCTAGAATAGGGGATTTACGATATACGAGTGAGAAACAAAATCCGGTTACTAGTAGAACGAGTTCAGCGTGAAGGAGAGGAGGCGGTCTCTCTCTCTCTCTCTCTCTCTCTCTCTCTCTCTCTCTCTCTCTCT
>JAAIIK010000432.1:49166-61113 GCA_014706435.1 Silurus glanis
ATATAGACACACACACACACAAACTTTAAACATGGAGAAATAATGAAGCTGTATTAAGTCTGTTCAACATTGTATATTGTCCTTTTTCTCTTACTCTTGTGTCTGGCTATTCAGGCTAAATCCTGACCCCCTGGAGAGGCACACATTTTGGACATTGTCTGTCGGGGGAATCTTCTTAATGCTGGCACTCTATGGCGTGAACCAAGCTCAGGTCCAGAGATACCTCAGCTCCCGCTCTGAAAGAGAAGCCATTATGTCAGTAATACAACCACATTTTTGCTTAACTGTAAAGAAATTAATAGAAAACAACCTGTACATGTGTTTAATTTGAGTAATTAATGCAAATTCCAAAACATTTTTGTGTTTTTTATATAACTTGCTTTCTGGCTTTCTGCAAAAAAAAAACCTGACATACTTTATTATGTCTATGTTCTGTACTAGGTCATGCTATCTGGTGTTTCCATGCCAGCAGATAGTTCTGGCACTAGGTTGTCTCATGGGACTGGTCATGTTTGCCCGGTATGGTGAAGACAGTCCTTTGGACAAGGGCTATGTTCAGACCAATGATCAGGTTTCGTCTTTCATGTCAAACAAACTTTCTGTAATTTAATGTTATTTATATTGACTTACTACTCCTAGATATTATTGTAAAAAGATATATTTTTTTTAATTCTCTTTCTGTAGATGGTGTTGTATTTTGTGATGGATGTGCTCAGAGACCTTCCTGGTTTGCCTGGACTATTTGTTGCTTGTCTTTTCAGCGGGGCTCTCAGGTAAAGGCCTTACATTTATAAATTCCTCAGAAACACATATTGGGTGCTTAGATGTTATCTTTGTTTGTTTTGTTTTTTTACTTTTTACTGTAGCACAATTTCATCTGCCTTTAACTCTTTGGCAACGGTTACAATGGAAGATCTGATCAAGCCCTTTTATCCCGAAATGACAGAGAAGCGGGCCACACTGCTGTCTAAAGCCCTTGGTAAGCAGTGCTTTAACTCTCCCACCCAGAAGAGGGCAGTGTTAAAATTTTATTCTAAATGCTTTAAATAAAATACAATGTGCTTCGTGCACAAACCCAATAAACAGTTGGGTTTTTTTCCACCATGTATCCTGGTTTGAGCAAACAGGATGTTCTTACTTGAAACTGGATACCACCCAAGTATTATATTGGATAGTTCCTTTTAATAGGGATTATTATTACCCAATCTGTCCCTCTGCGCCTTCAACTAACTGACTGGCTTGAAATGTGTGGTACAGACCTTCATGTGGGTGGGAACAGTGAAATGGTGGTGAGGCAGGTTTTTGAACCATTGTTTTCTGTGAAGACTCAGAGTTTGGAAGCTGTGAAGGCCTAAAGATGTTCAAATGTGAAGACACTGTGCAGAAAGACATGCAGCAGTTCTTATTATATTCTATTAATTGTCTTTAAATATTCATTTTTAAATACTTGTTGTTTTACATTCATTTTGATTGCATTTTAAAGGGAAAAACTACTGAAATGCTTATTGTAAAATCACGTTAGTGTTTTTAATGCTATGTCTGATTGGTGTGTGGTTTATGCTGTATTTCTATGTATTAGAATAGGAGGTGTAGAGTGTTAGTACACAAAATCACAATATTATCGATAATGGCTTGATAAATCTTTGATCTGTTTGTCTCAGCTCTTGGCTATGGACTGGTGTGTCTAGCTATGGCTTACCTCGCTTCTCTCATGGGCTCTGTGCTACAGGTATGGACTTAACTTGTTTATTTGAAATAAGTAGCATGCAAACAGCATAATACAGCACTAATCAAGAAATAATGGTATGACACTCAAACTCTAAATACACAATCTCTATTTAGATGGTATACTGGGTGGTTTAACTCTTAGCTAAGCTGGTCACAAGTCTGGATAAATGGGGAGGGTTGTGTTATGAAGGGCATCCAGTGTAAAATGTGCCAAATCTTTTGCTAAAAGGATGGAAATGGCAGTGGTAAACACTTATTTTAAGAAAAAAAGAGTGTATATAGGGTGACGTATAAGAGTGGAGGAAGGTGCACACAGGTGGAATATGTTCTATGTTGGAGACGCAACCTGAAGGAGATTGGAGACTGTAAGGTGTTGGTGGGGGACAGTGTAGCTAGACAGCATCGGATGGTGGTCTGTAGGATGGTTTTGGAGGTGAAGAAAAGAGGAGGAGTGTGAGGACTGACAGAAGAATAAGATGGTGGAAACTGAAGGAGGAAGACTGTAGTGTGAGATTCAGGGAAGAGGTCAGACAGGGGCTCGGTGGTGGTGAAGTGGTCCTGGATGATTGGGCAACTACTGCAGAAGTGATAAGGGAGACAGCTAGAAAAGTACTTGGTGTGACATCTGGAAATAGAAAGAAAGACAAAGAGACGTGGTGGTGGAATGAGGAAGTGCAGGAGAGCATAAGGAGAAAGAGGTTGGAGAAACAGAATTGGGATCGACAAATAGATGAGAAAAGTAGGCAGGAGTACAAGGAGATACGGCAGCAGGTAAAGAGGGATGTGGCGAAAGCCAAGAAAAAAGGCATATGAGGAGCTACAGTATGGTTTCATGCCGAGGAAGAGCACCACAGACGCATTATTTGCTTTGAGAATGTTGATGGAGAAGTATAGAGAAGGTCAGGAGTTGCATTGTGTGTTTGTGGATTTAGAGAAAGCATACTACAGGGTGCAGAGAGAGGAGTTGTGGTATTGTATGAGATAGTCAGGTGTGTCAGAGAAGTATGTGAGGGTGGTGAGCCCTTTCCTGTTTGCAGTGGTGATGGACAGGTTAAGGACGAGGTCAGACAGGAGTCTCCGTGGACTATGATGTTTACGGATGATATTGTTATTTGTGGTGAGAGTAGTGAGCAGGTTGAGAAGAGCCTGGAGAGGTGGAGGTACGTGCTGGAGAGAAGGGGAATGAAAGTCAGTAGGAGTACGACAGAGTACATGTGTGTGAATGAGAGGGAGGGCAGTGGAGTGGTGTGGTGCGGTTGCAGGGAGAAGAGGTGGAGAAAGTGGAGGAGTTTAAGTACCTGGGGTCAACAGTGCAAAGTAATGGATAGTGTGCATGTAGACAGCACATGTAGGACGTTTGAGATGGTTTGGATATGGGGTATATTGGTAGGAGAATGCTGAGAATGGAGCCGCCAGGAAGGAGGAAAAGAAGAAGACCAAGGAGGCGGTTTATGGATGTTGTGAGGGAAGACATGCAGGTAGTTGGTGTGAAAGAGGCAGATGTAGAGGACAGTGGGGTATGGAGGCGAATGAGCCGCTGTGGTGACCTCTAATGGGAGCAGCCGAAAGAACAAGATGTATATAATTGATGGCAGAAAAAGCATCTCTATCTTTTGTTTCCCAGGAGCCATAACTCTCAATTGAAGTGAACTATAGGTGACAATATGTATTAGAGTAGGATAACACCATTCAACTCTATATATGACCATTTCCCAGCAACAAACGTTTGAAAGAGATAAAATGATAGAAATTTCTAAATGTATGCAAATCTATTTTGTGTATCTAAATTTGTGTAATTTATTACTTTTATGTGATTCTTCCAGGCAGCTCTGAGTATTTTTGGGATGGTTGGTGGGCCTCTTCTTGGCGTCTTCTGTCTTGGCATGTTCTTTCCCTGTGCCAACTCTGTTGTAAGTAGATTATTGATTTCAGACAATATAAGCAGTCGTCTCAAATAAGCATTTAAATAATGAAGCGATATTGCACAAGTAAGAGTAACGTTTAACTCACTTTCAGCAGGCTGTGATTCGTATGAAGGTGCAAGACTGCACATAATGACACTTGAGCTGATATTTAGTACAACAGCACTGTGTAATTGTGTTGTTACAACATGACTTTTATACAACAGTTCTATGAACAAGCCACTCTATGAGCAATTTAGCAAAGCTAGGTAACTAGACTGATTGTTGTGTGTTGCCATGCCAATTTACAGATTGACTAACAGTCCATTGTAAGTGCAGTAACAGTTTTAGTGTAACAAACTATTGCTGAAATTGAAAAAAGTATATACCGTACTGTATGTGTGTGTGTGTGTGTGTGTGTATGTATGTGTGTATATACACGTGTGTATGTATGTGTGTATATACACGTACATATATAAACTTTTTACGACTTACAACTGTAAAACTTTGTGCAGCTGCATTCTGGATTAGTTGCAGAGGTCAAATGTCTGTCAGTGGCAGACATTTACTAAAAGAAAGGGGTGAGTGAGTGTAGTCTTTAGATGATGAGGGCATGAACAAGTTCCCTGAGTTGCCTGTGTTGATAGAAATGGACAAATTCTTCTGATCAAGTGAACAAGTTAGAAATGTTAGATTCACAATGTAAGAAGAAAAGTACATTTGATTGTTTATTGTTATCTTAAGGTTGCATGCATTGATCTTGACTTGAAGATGAATCACCTGTAATGAAAAACAGTTTAGTCTTGCTGGAATTAAGCTTAAGCTTTAGCTGATGATCTGCCATCCACCATGAGATATCTGACAGACATGCTAAGATCCGAGCGGAAACAAGAGTCTGTAGAGAATTAATAGATTCAAGATTTGAGGGAAAAAAAATCGAATTGTGATTTGTGACTTCAAATGTGATTTACTACTTATGTATTTATTTATTTTTATGTTTATTTTATTTATTCATGCATTTCTTGTTTTTTTATGTAACGAGAAGCTACAGTTTTTTTATTGATGGCTAATAGTGTTACTACCACTATTGTTACTACTATTGTTTATTAAAAACCACTTAACCTGAACAAAATTCCACCTGTCCCCTGTCAACTCCTAAATGTATTGTACAGTTTTGGGATGCTTGATTAAAGAACACGAGGAGGAATGAGATATCTATTATCAAGTGTTTGGCTAAGATTCTTAAAACTTTTTGGCTGCCACCATATTTTTAACGAGGTAACTTGTTACTGCCTCTGTTATTTTGCAGTACCTTAGTGAAGTTTTGTTGTAGTGTGTGACACTTTGTAATGATTGAGCCCTCTATCTGATGCTGGACTCGACAGCCATTCATTCATTATAGATTTGTCTATGATAGCTCTGAAGGAATTGATACAAGCTGGTTGTATTGCCTTGCAAGGTTGACCGATGTTAAGCAGGTTTTACAAAGTACATTAAAAAGTACATCAGAGCCTAATAATCCAATTAACTTTCACAAATATGTGTAGGTACCAAGTCATCTGCATGATGTCACCTTTGTGAAGATAAACCATCTTTTCCATCTGATGCTCTGAGCTTATTCGTTCTGCATTTGTAGTTTTAAAAAGCTTTATATTATGCCTTGATTAATCATAGTACTTTCAGTAAGCAAACAGCTCATGAATACTTGTCACCTTATTTGATATTCCTTGATAATAATCAAAAATAATTTTTCTCCACTTAATATTATATATATATATATATATATATATATATATATATATATATATATATATATATATATATATATATAAAATATATAAAACAATTATATGAGCCGAAACTATTGAAATGAAATCTACTCTTGCGATTTGACAATTCCACCATTTCAAACTGATGTTTTTTTACATATTAAAACCAAATTCATATTTGGTATTATTTATACCAATGTATTTATTTACATATTTATTGTTGTGAATAAATTATGGGTTTCTGAGATTTGCAAATGATTGCAAATCTCAGAAACCCAGAATGTATTCACAATAAAACATAAAAACATGTCAAATGTTTAAACTGAGGAATTGTACCATTTACAGGAAAAAAAATAAGGTCATTTTGAATTTAATGGCAACAACACTTCTCTTAAAAAATTAGGACGGGGCAACAAAAGGCTGGAAAAGTAAGCATTAGTAAGATAAGATA
Organism: Silurus glanis; assembly: GCA_014706435.1. NCBI lineage: Eukaryota > Metazoa > Chordata > Actinopteri > Siluriformes > Siluridae > Silurus > Silurus glanis. The sequence continues at coordinate 55,016 of JAAIIK010000432.1, forward strand.
AGATAAACCTTTATTCGTCCCACAGTGGGGAAATTTCTGAATATTTATAAAAAATTATAAAAAATTTCTGAATATATAATAGTAAAAGAAACAGCTGGTGGAACATTTTGGAATATCGATCCTCGATGGTGTGTCTAGGAGAATGATAGTGAATTATACGAACTTTGTTTCACGATGTGGAAAAATCTGATGTGTGTTTGTGTGCATTTCCAGGGAGCAGTGACTGGCTTGATAGCAGGGCTAGTTATGGCTTTCTGGGTCGGCATTGGCAGCTTTGTCTCCCGTATGCAAGCACCCGGAACACCCATATTTAACACCACAATCCTTAATGACACAGGCAACACAACCGCCATCATGACTACAGTCATCACATCTATTACAGCAAAACCCAGGTAAATCTTTGGAAGGTCACAGATCAATAATCAATATTTAATTTATCTGTTTTAACCAGAGGTGTAAAAAATTAACAATAAATTTTAAACATAGTCACGACTATGATGCAGACAATTGCAAATGTTAACAATAAAACAATACCATTAGTAAACATGTAGCATCTAAATAAATTATTTACATTTTTTGTGATATCATCACCGTTTAATATTTATATATAAACATTAATATGTTAACTGAGCATGTGTAGACATTTACATTGTGTTGTTTAAAAAAGATTTTTTTAAGTAAACAAACTGAGAAAATTTTCTTGTGAGTTATTGTATTGTGTCTCTGTAGGCCGACGGGACTGCAAGCTCTCTATTCATTGTCCTACATGTGGTACAGTGCTCATAACTCAACCACAGTTGTAGTGGTAGGACTGTTGGTCAGCCTTCTCACTGGTATGTGTTTACACTGTATTACAGTTTTAAATATAGTTAGGATTTCATATTGTTTTTCTTTGTTTTTTTTTATAGGATATTTAGAAAACTAAACAGCTGAAATACCTTGTGTGTCTTAGTGTCTCAGTCTTCGTGTCTCAGTTTAATTGAATGTTTAACCATTAATCTACACTCAACTTCTTTGAGGGCCATGAGCCAAAAGTAAATGTTGCATTATACTTGTATTATATAAAAATTTATGTTGCCATGGCTCCCCACATTTATGATTTAATACTACATTTAAAAACTACATAGAAGCATCATTCTGCTATCTGCTTAACTAATAAAATTTTATTTTATATTTTTTCTAGTTCAATTAAACTTATAGTACAATAAAAAAATCCATGAAAAATTTAAGGTAAAAAGCTGTTTTCGGAGCTGTGGTTGCCAGAAATCTACCGTAAAAAATACGGTTAAACTGGTACTTTACATTGTAAAAAATTGTCCTGTAAATTAACAGTAAAATACTGTCAGCTCGAGTTAACCTTTTTTTGTTTGCAGAAACTGACTGCACTTAAATTAATCATTTGGATATTTTTTATAAACTAATATTTGTAATATTCAAATAATGTCCCATGACAAAACACTAACAGAATTATGCTAAATCAGTAAAAGTATCAATTTTAGTCAAATCACTTGTAGATAATAGCAGCACACATTCATGTGCGTTTGAAATTAATGAAGAGATTCTTCACAGTTACTGCCTTTATATAAATGATGTTATGCAACATACAAGCAGAACATCAATATTTCTCTGTCCATCCTTGACTTAAACACAGGCTCTACTCTCCTACACAGTGGTAACCCACAAAAAACAGCAGGAATTTGACTTTTAGGTTTTACAGTATTTCGCTGTTTTTTTTTTTATTATTATTTTACGGTAAACTACTGGCAGAAGGGTTGTCAGTAATCTACTGGGGTTTTTTTTTTTTTTTTTTTTTTTTTTTTTTACAGTTTGCTTCCATAAATTAAACTTACAGTATATCACTGTTTAAATACATTTCATAGCATATTTTTTTATTTCACATATTTAAACCCTTTAATCCCACAGCAAAATCCTCAGTTTTAAAAGAGCACTTTTGTGTGTCCACACCACTGTGTGTTGAAGTAACACTGAAGCAGTGATGAAGTTAATGAGACAATGAAGTGATTAATTGAGGATTGAATTTTGATGAACACCTGTGAATAAGCAGGATCACTGATGGAAAGAGAATCAAGAGCAGAGAAACACAACTTACAGCCAAAGCTAAAAATAAAATCAACTGAAAATAAAACACATTAAATCTCTCAAGATTTCAGCACAGAATCATTAAACAACCCCCAAAACAGCATCACCAGCTTCACTTATTAAAAGCTCTAATTGAGATTTTAGGTGTTTCGGTGTACTTTCATTTAAAGTCACCATAACGGACATCAGTGTTTGCTATAGTGTTAACTATAACATAAAAAATAAAACAAAACAAAAAAAATTGTAAGAACATTCAGCTGGGCATGAATAAATTACCCAGTACCCTTTGTCACAATGACAAAGTCAAAAGTAGCAAATAAGGATTTGCATTTTAGAAAATAGTGTTTTGCAAATGAATTAAAAACTGAAATCTCTTATTTAGCTAGTTATTCAGACCCTTGGATAAGCCACACCAGATCAAATGCTTAAATGCATCATTTGTTCTGTTTCATTATCATGACATATGGATAAAAGCCCCACATGTAAGGTTCAACAATTCTGGAGCTTCATGCAAAGAAAAATAATAATTCAGTTTTTCTCCCTATCTGTGTACATCTAAATGCTCTGTTACTTTGTACTTATGAACAGGGCCCTCGAAGGAGAAGGATTTGACCCCAGGTACTGTTTTCCCTGTGCTGGGAATTCTGCTCTTCTTTCTACCTGAACGCTACAGAGAGAAGCTGTGTTGTGTCACTCCTCTGGGGTGCGAGGTAATGTTACCAACTTAACACTTAACCTAACCCTTAGATTGTCGTTCGGTGTTGTATGTTATAGAATTTGCTTCTTTTTTTTTTTTTTTTTTTTGCTACTTTATTGAATTGTCATTCATTTAACAGTTTTCTTAAAAAACATGATTACATTAACCACCAGGTAAGTGGCAGCCCCCAACCTGGGACCTCCAATCAGACAATTTACTGTAGGCATTATTGCAGCTGGGTTTTTTTTTCAGAGTAACCTACAACAAAGATAAAATGCTATATACTGTAAGCATGTTGATGTTTAACCCAGCAGTTATGTAAATGGACTAAAAACTATCCAGATGTATTTGTAACCAATTACTTGTATACAGGTGTTAAAATTACTATATATTCTTACTAAGTCACGTGTCCATTCATCTTGAATATTTAGTCCAAGGCTCTGGACAGGCAGTCATTTCAAAATGGAAAGAAAGACAACAGCACTGTCCAAGTCCAAGATGAAGACAAGAACGAAGAAGAGGAGCCCAAAATCTCACAGTCTTCTTACAAGCTGGTAAATGTGGAGCAGGAGACAGCTTTGTAATGTCCTCTAATCAAATGCTCAGAAGGCCATATTTATTGTCATATAAACCATAAGAAATGACCATATTGATCTCAAAAAAGGTCCCTTTTTATGATGTTAACTGTTCGGATCATACTTTTGCACATTCTGATGTTATAATGATGAGGCAGTACTGAATTTAGCACTAAACTTACATTGTGAGATGTGAAATGTACAATTAATTTTCTCAAAAAATCGATAAACAGCCTCAGCGTTTGCATATTTCACAGAAATCTGTTGTGTGTGGCCTCAATTTTATTTAAACTTTTGTTTGAAATATGCTCCCCGTACAAAAAAAACTGTAGCTTGTGTCATTACTTTCTCATTTTACCCACAGTAGTAACCACATATATATAAAAAAAAAAAGAATAATCAGGTTTCTGTACACTTTACACACCTGTTCCCTGTTGTCATCGTTTTAATATGTACTCTGCACAAAAATCACAAACGGCAACCTCTAAAACTAGCTAATGACTGACAGATACAGTTTTATGCCAAGTTAAATTGGTCCAGGTAGGTAGCCGTTGATGTTGATGATGTACGGTAAGGCACAATTATTTAAGAATATTTTGAGACATTTTTGTCTGAGGAATATAAATGTTTTATATTGAGTTTAGCCATTATTAACCTTTACTCTAAAACCTCACAGTTTGTAAATCAGTTAAGCAAATGGCCTAATAATCCTTGAAATGCCAGGAACTCCATAAGGGAGATGCTGCTGCTGGGAGACTTTAACATTTATTGGATTTATTTGATGTCACTGCAACGGTCAGTTGCTTAATTGTTCCATTTCTCCAAACGTCAGCACTCATCGATTATTGTAATCATCGAATCAAAGAAATGTGTTTTGTTTGCACGGTGCTGCACTGTGCTAATGTTTAAAGCCTTTAGGTGTGTTTTATCCAAATACAGACACTGTATATACTGAATATTAAAACCTGCAGTTATTTTATTTTTAATTTCTTAACAGGTTCATGTTTTATCTGCCAAACCCTTTAGCACCTAGGTCTTTAAATCCTTTTTTATTTAAAACCAGAAAGCCATCCTATGTGACATGGTTTCTTTTCTGTGAAAATGTAGTGTTTTTGCAAGTGTGAGATTTGTTTCCTATATTTAATTTGATTGTACCAGTGTAAAGTGGCATTTGTGATGTATCTTGTTTTTCTCATGCCATTTTCCTTTGGATTTATTTTAGTGTTTACAAAATGGACCTGAAATTGATGTTCATCTCCAAAGATTTATAAATAAGATGGTTGCCTGACTTTGTTACTTTGTATTCTGGTTGACATGGAAAGTGTTTGCACTGTCTAAACCAGTGTTTCTGAAGGGCATTATTGATCATTCGACGATATCTGCATTCAACCTGTTACTACGAAGAACTTGAGTTTAAATGTTTATTTGTAGAATGACGGAATAAATACTACTAAAACTAGCTGCTGAAAACTAGTAAACTAACTTAAACTGAAACTAGCTGCTCCCAAGACTAGATTATGCTGAGATAAGAACCCTTGTAGTTGTGCACTGAAGTAAATGGGGGTTAGTTTAGATCGAAGCATCACTGCCAGAGAGTCAGCCTGCCTTTTAGTATGTTAAACTAACAGGTTATTCGTTCTGTTGTCTTATCATGGTTGGCTAGTTATGACATCATCATCATCTTTTCATACCTGAAATTACTTGAAAAATGTGCCCAAATGCTTTCTTTCATCAATTCATTTTCCACTGTCACAGTGTCAATAGGTACCTTCAATAGATTCATTTCAGATTATTGTACAGTATATGAGGTCAAACTGAATCTCACTGTCATTCATTTAAAAGAGAAAAATATTTTATACTATATTTCCATATATGATTTTTAGATGTTGAATCTTCAATTTAATTAGAGAAAACTTTACATTGTAAGAAATAAGTATATTGTTTATGGATTTTCTCTAAAGTCCAGAATGCACTGTGATAGTCACTGCTGCCTCATGCCTTTATTTTTTTGTAAGCTTTTGAAAAAGGTCATTTTACTTTTGTAAGAAAGCATAACAATCAAGTAATTACAATCCAGAGCATAATATTTGTATAATAAATATTATGAAAATATTTATTTTTACATATATTTTCACAGTTAAAGGTGATCTTCCATTTCATAGTCATTCCAAGTGTGTATTACTCTCTCTCTCTCTCTCACTCTCTCTCTCTCTCTCTCTCTCTCTCTCTCTCTCTATATATATATATATATATATATTAGGGCTATATTTTAATCAATTGTTTAAAATATTTCAAATGAATAACTGAAATCGAAACTGAATCTGCAAATTTTTCTGTTCCAAATGTACCTTTGTAAAGTTTTTAATGCTTTATGCTAATGTATTTTGAGTTTGGTTTCACTAATAATAATAGAGTATGATGACAAAATATTCTTAATTATGGTGTTTTAAATTATGTCAATCATCAGGACACCAAACGGAACTTTTGCTATGTTTCCACACGGATGGTTTTAATTAACACGTTAATTCTGAGAGCCCTAATAAATATATATATATATTCATTCATTCATTCATTCATTCATTCATTTGGCTGTGCCTTCACTCTGTTTCTATTATTGATTGGGTTGTCGGAGCTTCACATTATCTTTAGAAAGCACTATGAAGTGATGTGTTATGGGCTCTTGAGCAATGATAGCGATGACACTTTTCACACTTACTTGAGCAATG
>JAAIIK010000432.1:61123-81076 GCA_014706435.1 Silurus glanis
CTTGAGCAATGATAGCGATGACACTTTTCACACTTACTTGAGCAATGATAGCGATGACACTTTTCACACTTACTTGAGCAATGATAGCGATGACACTTTTCACACTTACTTGAGCAATGATAGCGATGACACTTCCTTTGTGCTCTTAAAAGCCAATCAAATCAATCTGTAATTCAAAACAATGTTCTTTATTGTGTACTGTTTTTGTAAAAATTGTAAGTCTACCTGGGATTTGTAGTGTTTATTGTTACCATTTAGATTAATTCCCTTTTGACTTGAAATCATTTGATGAAATCATTGTTAAACTTTTGTGAAATAAACATTAATATGAGGAAGAGTGTGAATGTATTTCTATAACAAGAAGGATAAACAGCAAAAAGGATGTCTGAGACAAAATATTACTATTGGTGTTTTGTATGGGCTGATACTGTTCAGGACAAATAAACATCTTCGTTTAAGCAAATCACTTCAAAATAGGGAGAAAAGTGAACAGCCAAAAAGCTGTTTATACATATTTTTTTTAGAGGAAATAACAAGCATATGTATGCGCATACGTTCGTGCTTATTATGTAACATTTGAAGTATACATTATTGTTAATATTTAAATTGACAATTTTAAACAGAAAAACTCATTCAGTTACACAGAAATTTTAGTACATCATTAAGAAGTCCTGCAGAGACAGCGAGTGAAAACCAAAGCAGAAATTTTTTTAACTTTTTTTTTGGTCATTATTTCGAAAGCATTTCTTTGAATTAGCACTCTGGTATTATTCTTGCTAATCTTAGTATTAGTATCGATTAGTAGCATTTAAGGGAAAACATGGTTCCTCAGGTTATTGCTGACACAGTGTCCTTTTACATTTTCCCCTCCATAATCTTGACAAACTTCTGGATATCCTGGGCCATTAGCTCTGGTTCTTCCATGGCAGCAAAATGGCCACCTCTTGGCATTGTGGTGTAGCTCACAAGTTTTTGGTAATTCTGTCTGGCCCACAGTTCTGGAGTGTGCACCAGCTCATTAGGGAACATTGCCAAACCCGTTGGAACAAGGACTGGGATTCTAAAGATACACAGGGCAGCAAAAAAGCTAATTTAGGGGATACTCAATTAAAATGAAAATAGCACAGAAATTCAAATACAATGATTTCTTCACATACTTTGAATATGGTGGAGACAGCCCTTGGCTGAAGTTCTCCTTGTAGAGACGCATGGAGGGGATGATAGAACTGGTAGTCCAGTAGATCATTACATTGGTCAGCAAGTCATCCAGACAAAACTTCCTGTAACGTAAGGTACGAGGAAATAAAAAAAAGAGTTAGCATTGCCCCTGTACACCACCAAAGTGGATTTGAAATGAGGCAATCAATATGTGATTGAACTGCAGACTTTCACTTTATTTCCTAAAGTTATATTTTGCAATACTTTTTGTTAAATCCACTAAATAATGGGTTTATAATAACACTGTTGGACCCCTTCATTGTTATACCCTCTTTCAGCAGGATACTGCACCTTGTAACACTGTAGAAATTGCTCAAGAACAGATTTAAAAACATGACAAAAAGTTCAAGGCCTCCGCACTCCTCAGATCTCAAGCTGATTAAGCATCTGTGGGACATAGAGATCCCAATTCCAATTCATGGAGGATTCACCTCATGGCTTACAGGATTTACAGGCTGCTAATATCTTGCCAGAATCCACAGCAAACCTTCAGAGGTCAGAGCTGTTTTGGTGGCACAAGGGGGGGGGGGGGGGGATCTACAAAATATTAGTGCTTCAGTGACGGGATATGGCTAAAGTATACAAACTAAACATGCATTTGCAAGCCTCCATCTTCAAGGTTTGAGAACGTATGGTCAGTCCAGGTGGAAAACTTCTCCAGGATGTACGCAGCCAAGCCAACAGGAGAGTCATTTAGCCCACGCCCTGTAAATTAGAACATAATAAACAATAGAAAAAAAAGATAATTACTCTTAAAAACTGGGAGCGTGAGATCAAACTGATTTTCTGCTGATTGATGATTTTTTTTTTAACAATAAAAGATGGTCTTTTACCAGCAGTATCAGGCTTGGTGGCTTGTATGTGCATGTATCCTGACTCCTTCAATTTATTGACAATTAACTTCTGCCCAAGGGGAAAGATTCTTGTTATATCATAATGAGTGAAGCCAAAGAGTCTTGGGAAGTAGTGGCCCAAAAGCATGGATGATAACATGGTCAGATTTGTTTTGAATGGAGGAGCAAAGTTGATATGCAGACCCTTTACAATCCTGAAATAACAGCAAATCAAAGGGTATACTCACATTATTTTTATCACGCATCCTAAAGTAGTATTTCTTGTAACTTAGAAAAAGGATTCAACCCTGAAACTCATCAGATTTGTTTCAATTACAAATGATTAATGCACATATTTGTTCAGTCAGTATTTTCCACTCATGTCCTTCACAGATAATGTTCAAAATGAAGGAAGTATCAAAGTATTTCAAAGAAATTCAAAAACTGACAAAAAATTCGATCATAAATGCAAAAGTATTCAAACCCCTTAAGCTCGAAACGAAATCTATTTTCCTAACAGGGATATTATTTAGGAATTAAGTGTAACATCTAAGAGCTTGGACATCCCAGTAAGCTGCATTATACCACTCAATCAACTGCATGAATGTTCTACAGTGGCCAAGTCCAGATCTGAATATAATTGAAAATCTGTAACTCTGTTTAATAGCAATCAACAGAAAACATCCCACCACCCTGAAAAACCTGGAGCAAATTTCTCTAAAAGAACAAGAACAAATCGCTCCCAAATTGTGTCCGGTGAGTCAGTGGGAAATTCACTGGCCCCAACAAGTCAGAAAGGCGTGACCCTTTTTTTTTTATTTCATTAATTTGGAATTAGTGGTAATAAAAGAAATTGGATATAATATTATACCAGTAGATATAAAATAAACATAAGATCAGACTGGTTTGCAAAAATCTGATAATTTGAGATGTTTAAATATTTGTTTGAATATTTCTGGAATTTACTGGTTATGGTCACATTTATGTGTTTATTTGTATGTTAAAATGTTTGTAGAATATCACTTCACAGAAATGGGCAGAAAGTCTAGCTAGATGTGGCTGTGTGACTCTTACTTGGGCTCCAGCTGAGCCATGTTAGTAGTGATAATCGAGCCCCAGTCTCCTCCTTGAGTGTAAAACTGGCTGAAACCGAGTCGCTTCATTAGCTTCAGGAACACTCGTGCTGCACACACAGAGTCAAAACCTACGCCAAACAGAAATCAGACAAAATCTATTTCAAGCATAAAGCAAGTGAAATGTAAGGGATGAAAATGGCTCTCCATTAGTTTCAAAACAAACAGAACATGAACTTTTGTGAACAGAAATAGTTGTATAAAGTTTGCATCATGAAGTTTGCATCATGAGTTTGCGTACCTTTTTTATGTGGCGCCTCGGAATAACCATAGCCAGGAATTGAGGGGCAGATGACCTCAAAAGCAATGTCCTCAGGGGACCTTGGCTCCGTGAGAAGGGGCAAGATGCCATAGAATTCATAAAAGGAACCAGGCCAGCCATGCACCATCATCAGCGGTATGCTACATGCTCCTTTCGGCAGGTTCTTGGGTTTCGCATGGATATAATGGACATCAATACCTTAAATTTCAGACAATCAGACAGTCACACAAGATGAATACTTTAAATGGTCATAACTAGTATAATACTATGATATACTTGATATACTATATATAAATATTAGGGATGTGCGTCTCCATAACTGAGGCCGATGCGATTTGCATCTCGATGCATAGCCAATGATCCAATACATTAAAGATGCATATGAAGCGGCTACCGAAGCGATGTGATACGATTCACTTCAATTACGATGCACTGTGATCCAAATTAGATTCAATGCAATATGATGCAATGGAAAAAATATGATGCTCTGCAATTCAATAAAGTACAGATAGTTCACTTCTTTTTCTTTTTTGCAGACAGAGAGCAAATCATCAATTTACTAATGTGCCTTCTGACTTCTAACACATGGTCCTTTCACACACGCCTTTGTAGTGCAAAAGGAACAAATACAGTGGGGCAAAAAAGTATTTATTCAGCCACCAATTGTGCAAGTTCTCCCACTTAAAAAGATGAGAGAGGCCTGTAATTTTCAGCATAGGTACACTTCAACTATGAGAGACAAAATGAGAAAAAAAAAATCCAGAAAATCACATTGTCTTTATGGTGGAAAATAAGTATTTGTTCAATAACAATATCTCAATACTTTGTTATATACCCCTTTGTTGGCAATGACAGAGATCAAATGTTTTCTGTAAGTCTCCACAAGGTTTTTACACACTGTTGCTGGTAGTTTGGCCCATTCCTCCATGCAGATCTCCTCTAGAGCAGTGATGTTTTGGGGCTGTCGCTCCCAACTCCCTCCAAAGATTTTCTATGGGGTTGAGATCTGGAGACTGGCTAGGCCACTCCAGGACCTTGAAATGCTTCTTATGAAGCCACTCCTTCGTTGCCCGGGCGGTGTGTTTGGGATCATTGTCATGCTGAAAGACCCAGCCACGTTTCATCTTCAATGCCCTTGCTGATAGAAGGAGGTTTTCACTCAAAATCTAACGATACATGGCCCCATTCATTCTTTCCTTTACACGGATCAGTCGTCCTGGTCCCTTTGCAGAAAAACAGCCCCAAAGCATGATGTTTCCACCCCCATGCTTCACAGTAGGTATGGTGTTCTTTGGATGCAACTCAGCATTCTTTCTTCTCCAAACACGACAAGTTGAGTTTTTGCCAAAAAGTTATATTTTGGTTTCATCTGACCATATGACATTCTCCCAATCCACTTCTGGATCATCCAAATGCTCTCTAGCAAACTTCAGACGGGCCCGGACATGTACTGACTTAAGCAGGGGGACACGTCTGGCACTGCAGGATTTGAGTCCCTGGCGGCGTAGTGTGTTACTGATGGAAGCCTTTGTTACTTTGGTCCCAGCTCTCTGCAGGTCATTCACTAGGTCCCCCCCGTGTGGTTCTGGGATTTTTGCTCACCGTTCTTGTGATCATTTTGACCCCACGGGGTGAGATCTTACGTTGAAGCCCCAAATCGAGAGGGATTATCAGTGGTCTTGTATGTCTTCCATTTTCTAATAATTGCTCCCACAGTTGATTTCTTCACACCAAGCTGCTTACCTATTGCAGACTCAGTCTTCCCAGCCTGATGCAGGTCTACAATTTTGTTTCTGGTGTCCTTTGACAGCTCTTTGGTCTTGGCCATAGTGGAGTTTGGAGTCTGACTGTTTGAGGTTGTGGACAGGTGTCTTTTATACTGATAACAAGTTCAAACAGGTGCCATTAATACAGATAACAAGTGGAGGACAGAGGAGCCTCTTAAAGAAGAAGTTACAGGTCTGTGAGAGCCAGAAATCTTGCTTTTTTGTAAGTGAGCAAATACTTATTTTCCACCATAATTTGCAAATAAATTCTTTAAAAATCAGACAATGTGATTTTCTGGATATTTTTTCTCATTTTGTCTCTCATAGTTGAAGTGTACCTATGATGAAAATGACAGGCCTCTCTCATGTTTTTTAAGTGGGAAAACTTGCAAAATTGTTGGCTGAATAAATCAGCACTCTGATCACTATTTATGTCAGTGCTAATAAAATATATATGGCCAAAACTCATTGATATGTCCAAAAATATTTGGTCACTTTTCCCTTATATGGTAGTGATCATACACACCTTCAATTTTGGTTTTAAAATGGGGATATTGGTTCAGTTTGTCCACTTGTCTCCTCCAGTCAAAATCATTCCTCCAGTACGAGACCACCTTCTGCAGGTAACATGAGTTGAAGCCATAGTGAAACCGGGTGTCTTCTACAGATGGAACGGGTCGCGTCCGATCAATACGATGATGCAAATCCTAGAGGTGACCGACCAAAGAATCATTAGAATCATCAACATATCAACAACGAAGAAATTATATTGATCAGGCCGTATGATATAAACGACTTAATATACTGTACATTATACATCATGTATATACACTGAACAAAATTATAAATGCAACACTTGTTTTTGCCCCCATTTTTCATGAGCTGAACTCAAAGACGTTTCCTATGTACGTTTTCTATGTACACAAAAGGCCTATTTCTATCAAATATTGTTCACAAATCTGTCTAAATCTGTGTTAGTGAGCACTTCTGCTCTGTTGAGAGAATCATCCACCTCATAGGTGTGGCAGATCAAGATGCTGATTAGACAGCATGATTAGTGCACAGGTGTGATTCAGGCTGGCTACTCTAAAATGTACAGTTTTATCACACGTTTTAGAGTGGCCTTTTATTGTGGCCAGCCTAAAGCACACCTGTGCAATAATCATGCTGTCTAATCAGCATCTTGATATGCCACACCTGTGATGTGGATGGATTCTCTCAGCAAAGATAAATATTGATTCTGAATTGCTCCAGATGATGTAGGTGGCACAGTTGTGGTTGGAGTGTAGAGGTTTGGAGCTTGGCTGTAAAGACTGGAAGTGGAGAACAAACCCTTTCCCGGGCTGAGACAAGCTAGCTAGCTTCGGGGTTGGTCGACCTCCCCTCACGATGTTTAGCTTTTCTGGAAAATTTATTTTTAAGTATGTCCGAGATCAAATCAACTATTTTCATCCTCCGTAGGCATAAAAAAATCTAACTAAGATGTATTAATGTGTGCAGCGCTACAGACGTGTTTTGCCAGTCAAACTTGGCTGTAAGAGTTTCCCTCTGACCAACCAATCAGAGGACGGGAATTCTGGGCCAGCTAGTGGCACTGTGAGGCGAATCTGAAATCTGATTGGTTAAAGAAACAGATTTATTTCTAATAGAGACTAAGGTAAAAAGGCCAGCACTACTGATTCTGAAGGCCCCGGCCAGATTAGATTGATATGGCAGCACATAGAGGCTGAAATCTGATTGGACAAAAAAGATGTCTCTGTCTCACATCTATTTTTTAGCCTCACAGGTGCGCGCATTAAGATATTGTCACCCGCCAAGGTTATTTAAGCTTCACAACCAGTCGAAGAAGTAATGTTCCCATAGCTTAAGGAAACAGTACTGAGTGTAGCAATTGATAGGGAACGGGTTTGCATGATGTCTGTACTGTTGCAAGATCATAAAGGGAAACTGAGACCAGTTGCATATTTTTCTGACAAATTACATTTCTCACATGCTTAAGAGCAGTGGCAGCAGCTAAAAAATTCATCAGTGCCCAGTTGAATGGCAACCCAATATGTGTATGAATAACCTTTCATCACCAACAGTGGATCTTAAAGACTCTTGCTACGGCAGAAGATACAAGAACCTGGACATAAGCAGGGTGTGAGACTAAACCTTGGGGTTAGGTATAGCCCCAGTGGTAAGTCTTGCCTAACAATAAATCTTCCTATATTATGCTAAATTGACACACAGTGGGATATATGTGTATATATAGTATCTCGTGCCATTGGTATATTTAAGGCTTCACTAATTACTCCCAAAGATTTTGTGAAAGTCGTGTAATTTGTGCCAAAAACAACACAGATAGAGGTGTTAAAACCTCACAGAGCCCTCATCCACCTGCAGGCTGGCCATTTCAACACGTGCAGATGAATTTTATTGAACTCATTGTCATTGTCTGGTCATAGTAGACATGTTCGCAAAGTGGGTCGAAGCTTTTCCAACATCCAAATAAGACGCTAGGGCAGTAGCTAAAGTGCTACTGACTGAAATAATTTCACATTGGGGAATCCCAGACAAAATCAGCAGTGACAATAGAACCCCATTTGTCAACAAAGTGCTACAACAGGTGGGGGAATAGCTAGGAACAGATCTAAAACAGCACTATGCTTATCATCCAGCTCATGGTGGGGCAGTAGAACAAGAAAATGGCACATTTAAAAACAGACTAAATGCTGGTGAGACTGGTTTGTCCTGCCAAACTTCCAAAAGTGCTTTTGCACATGAGAACCAGGATCAGGATAAGAGCCAACTTGAGGCCATTTAAGATTTTTTGGCAAATCTTACGCAGTATAGGTTCCCAAGGAACAATGTACAAACCTTGTACAAACCTGTCCTCTGATCTGTCTGTTGTCCATAAGCAGGCAAAGGATGCCCTTACAGAATCAAAGCCGACCAAGCTGCACAACCTAAAACCTAACCACTGGATCCTTGTGAAAGACTTCTGCTGTAAAGCTGGAAAGCAAAGAGGTGGCTGGGATCTTTCCAGGTGCTGCTGATGACACAGACTGCAGTGTAGGTCGTGGAAACACCAACGTGGATTTACGCCTGCCATTGCCAAGCGAGTGCCAGAGCAAAAGCAAGATTCAGCCGAAGGGGGGAACCAAGACACAACCTAATAAAGGAAGACAACTAGAGGCGAGGCTTATCCCTGAGATTTTGGCTGATGGCCTGTAAGGCCCAGTAATGACCAAAGGAGAAAGCTATCTTTCGAGAAGAAAAATCCATATGCTCCCCCGCACCAGGAACGAGAATCTGGTTCTGCATACTGTTTGGGCATTCCTGGAAGTGTCTTAGGTGCTTTGGAGGTGAGAGGGAGAAACTGATACAAAGCCAACACGAAACACATGACTCTACTTCTGATAACCATCTTGAGCTTGATCCTGGCTGTAAAAGTTGTTCTTAAAAAGATTAAAGGGTAAGGCTACGAGGTAAAGGGCACAGTCTACACTCTGACCACCAACAAACATCAAGAAGGGCAAAGGCTCACCGAAGAGTTTAGTTAAGAAACCACTTACGAGGAATCGGTGAGTTCCTAAAACCCAGTAACACCACGGTAAGAACAAGATCTATAGGTTGCTCACCTCTTTGCACTTTCTTTCACATGCTCTTAAGAGGAAGATAATGTCCTGACTGTAGAGAAGAAGCTCAACCACTGATCAATAGTTCCAGGTGAGACACAGGCAAAGGAACTTAGAATCAGTGACAACGTGAACAAAAGGCTCCTGTCAAAGGAAAATGCAGCTCGTGATTCTGACAATTTTGATCATGAGCATGTCACAAGTGCAAGTAAGAGAAATGACCTACTCAGATCCTCACAGCGACTACAACTCGACTTTAGAAGATAATGAAGACTGTGTCTGAACAAGGTTCAAGGAGACCTGTTCTCAACTCCACATAATCATTTCCGTGCACACTGTGTGGGAGCAGACATGCTGTTGGAAGCAGGAATAGCAGTAGACTTTAAACAAAGATTTGGCAGAATTGAGGAACTCAAGCGGCAGAAGAAATCTACAAGGCAATGTGCTGTCTCACAAGAACGAAACAAATATTATTTGGTGACAAAACAGTTTAGTAAGAACAATTCAACATACACGGCCCTGAAACAGAGTTTAATTGACATGAAAAATCATTGTTGTAAACATAATGTAAAACAATTAAGCATGCCAAGAATTGTTTGTGGGCTAGACAGACATCTGTAACGAGTAAAGTAAATTCCCATAATTGTGAGAAAACTGTCCACTTACATCAATCTCTTCTTGCGTGGTCTCCACTCGGAAAGGCCGAATGCTGTCATCTTCTGGACTTTCCAGTGGAGTTCTCACACCCCACCAGCCATCTTCTGTCTCTAAACACTTTTTCTTGTTCTTCAGAAGTACAAGAAGTACCACTGCACCCAATACTACTGCCAATGCCAACTCCACATACATTATGCAGCTGGGGCAAATTAAAAAAAATACACATATAAACATACGATTGTAAACACAAAAATATACAAAGCAACTATCATAACTTAAAAAAGTCAAGCATCATTTTTCACTGAATTATTTAGACGTTATAACAGGTATTGGGGCGAGCATTGGGTTGTTCATGCGAAGTAATTCAGGGAGGAATAGCCCAATCCAGCACCACCCTACATCTGGGTCTGATTAAATATTTGATTAAAGTGGAAACTGTTAGCAGATTTTCTTTCTCTGGTGCTGTCAAATATTTTATGATTACTGGAAAATACTCCCCTTTAAACACTCATATTACACAGGAAAGAAAGTCGGTATAAATAACAATTCAATGTTAAATGTGTAGAAAAAGGAAAAAAAAAACTGCTAAAAACAAATAAGAATTCTACATGCATAAAAAAATGCATAGACAGAAAAAAACCTGGGTCAAGGTACCCAGGGTTCAAGGTCATACTGGGGTCATGATAGAAAAGTGCTTATTCTTAAACACATAGACAAAGTATAACACAACATAAAGTATTCTTTATCAGGCAGCTTTACTGATTTAAAACCATGTATTTACTTTGTCTTCTTTACACAATTTACCACACATTAATAAAAATGAACACAATAAAAAAAAAGCCCCTTTCTAATTGAACAGTTGAGATTTTTATCCTGTCAAATAAAGGTTGTGAACATTTTTGCAATATAACAGAGTACAAAAAAGTATATTATTTACAGTATATAATTCAATAAAGCCAGGAGCTCAGGTAAACCATTCCGCCTTAATGATTCATTTCTGGTATGCTTTGAAATATTATGGAGATTCATGTTAACAAGTTCCACCACTTCTTCTTCTTCTTCTTCTTTTTTCGGCTGCTCCGTCCTCTAAATCTGCCTCTTTCAAACCAACTACCTGCATGTCTTCCTTGACCCTATTCATTAAATTCCTCCTTGGTTTTTCCTCTTTTCCTCCCTCCTGGTGGCTCCATCCTCAGCATTCTCCTACCTGCTTCACCATCTCCACACCATCCAACCTTCTCTCTCTCTCTTAGTTGCTCTAACTTGTAGCACGTTCTTCCCAGCTCGGTCTCTCTGCCTGGCCAAACGGTACAAATCCTTTTCTCCTTCCTTAGTGTCCAACTTCTAATACAGCTTCTTATATGGCTTTTCCTTGGCTTTAACCCTGCCTACTTTTCTCATCACTCTGTCGATCCCAATTCTGTTTTGGCAACCTCTTTCTCTTTATGCTCTCCTGCACTTCCTCATTCCACCACCACGTCTCTTTGTCTTCCTTTCTCATTCCAGATGTCACACCAAGTGTCTTTCTAGCTGTCTCCCTTATCACTTCTGCAGTAGTTGCCCAATCATCCAGCACCTCTTCACCACCACTGAGCCCCTGTCTGACCTCTTCCCTGAATCTCTCACTACAGTCTTCCTCCTTCAGTTTCCACCATCTTATTCTTCTTTCAGTCCTCACACTCCTCCTCTTCTTCTTCACCTCCAAAACCATCCTACAGACCACCATCCGATGCTGTCTAGCTACACTGTCCCCTGTCAACATCTTACAGTCTACAATCTCCTTCAGGTTGCATCTCCTGCATAGAACATAGTCCACCTGTGTGCACCTTCCTCCACTCTTATACATCACCCTATGATCTTCTTTCTTCTTAAAATACTTATTCACCACTGCCATTTCCATCCTTTTAGCAAAATCTACCACCATCTGCCCTTCCACATTCCTCTACTTAAGGCCATACCTACCCATCACCTCCTCATTACCTCTCTTCCCTTCACCTACATGCCTATTAAAGTCTGTTCCAATCACTAATCATTCATTCCTAGGTACACCTTCTACCACTGCATCTAACTCACTCCAGAATGTTTCCTTCTCCTCCATCTCACAACCCACTTGTGGAGCATAAGCACTGATGACATTTATCATCACCCCTTTAACTTCCAGCTTCACGTTCATCACCCTATCAGAAACTCTCTTCACCTCCACTACACTCTTACTGTACTCTTCCTTCAGAATCACCCCTACACCATTTCTCTTTCCATCCACACCATGATAGATCAGTTTAAACCCACCTCCAATGTTCCTGACCTTACTCCCTTTCCACTTAGTCTCCTGAACACACAACATTCTCCTCTCCATCATATCAGCTCCCTCTCTCCCTTTACCAGTCATAGTACCAACATTAAAGCTACCAATCCGAACCTCCACTCTCCTACACTTCTCCTTTTCCTGCTGTCTCTGTAGACATCCTCCTCCTAAGAAAGCTGACGAGGGCCAAGCTCTTACCACACATCCTCACAGCATTCTACAGAGAGACCTTCAAGAGAATCCTGAGCAGCTGCATTACTGCTTGGTTTGGTATAATAAAATTGTTGGATCGCAGGACCCTACAGCAGATAGTGAGGACGGCTGAGCACATCATCAGGGTCTCTCTTCCATCCATCATGGACATTTTACACCACACTCTGTATCCAGCAGCATTGTGGCCAATGACTCACACACACCCCTCACAAACACTCTTCAATACAAAGAGAACAATATCTCTGACACCACCAGACTGATAACTGAGGGCTGTGTGCTCAGTTCACTGCTGTTCACACTGCTGACTCATGACTGTGCAGCGACCACATCAAGTTTAACTGTTCTATTAGAAAGGGGCTCTGTCATTCCAGTGTTTATTTTTATGAATGCGTGGTAAATGGTGTAAAGAAGACAAAGTAAATACATGGTTTAAAATAAGTAAAGCTGCCTGTTAAAGAATACTTTATGTTGTGTTATACTTTGTCTATGTGTAAACATTGTAATATGAGTGATATGATTTTCAAATAACTCCCAGGTCTTTTACTATTGAAAAAACTATAGTAGTTACAGTATACTCTTCTAAATGCAAGTTTTTGGTTTTCTGGTGTTTGGGCCGATGAGCAAAATCTCTGTCTCATCAGAATTTAATAATAGAAATGTATGTGTCATCCAATCTTTTAACTCAACACACTCATTTATCCGAGCCAATTGAGATGGTTCCTCTAGTTTCTATGAGATATATAGTTGGGTATCATCGGCATAACAGTGGAAGCTGATCCCATGACTTCTAATAATATTTCCAAAGAGAAGCATGTATATTGTGAAAAGCAGGGGTCCTAGAACTAAACCTTGTGGCACCCCATAATTTACTTGCATTAACCTGGATAGATCTCTCTAGGAGAAAGTCATGATCTACAGTGTTAAATGCAGCAGTAAGATCTAGTAAAACTAACAGAGAGATGTAGCCTTGGTCTGAAGCTAGCAACAGGTCATTAGTAATTTTACCTAGAGCAGTTTCTGTGCTATGATTGGGCCGGAAACCTGACTGAAACTCTTTAAAGATATTGTTCTCTTGTAAGAAGGAACATAACTGGGCAGACACAATCTTTTCTAAAATCTTTGACATAAACGGAAGATTTGAAAGGGGTCTGTAATTTGATAGTGTGTTTCTATGAGTTTATTCAGGTGCTCAGCTCTAGCAGCATTTAGCGCCTGTCTGTAGTTGAGCATACTGTCTTTATACGCAATTCTAAATACCTCCAATTTAGTTTTCCTCCATTTTCCCTCCAGATTACCGGCTATTCTCTTGAGGGCATGATTATGACTATTATACCATGTTGCAGGTGTTCTATGTATGTCTGAATGTACAACAGTAAAACGAGCACCTGAAATGATTTAAACCTGAATCCTAATCTGTGACTAACATTAAGAAGGGCACTGTAAATGGTAGCTACACCACCCCCACGACCAGTCTGAAGGGGCTCATGCTTATAAGCATATCCTGATGCTGTAGAATGATTTAGACCAATATACTCATTTGGTTTAATCCAGGTCTCGGTGAAACACATATATGGGGCTTCTCCTCTGCTTTGGGATGAATAGGAAGAATAACACACCTGACCTATCCATTCTCTGTCCAGCTCAGGAAAAAAGTGTCTCCTGTAGATTTTCCTTCTTTAAAATTTTTTGAGTCAAATATTTTCAGACTTTTTTACATCTGTCCACAAAACATTTTCCGATAGCATTTTGTCCACAAGAACTTTAGCTGCAGAACTGGCAGCAATGTTCCTTTCCTGTTCCTTTTCCACTGTGTTGTATTACTGATACTATATGATACAGAAAATGTGCATTGTTAAACATGCTATAGAAATAAAATTTTATTGAATTTAATGTTCTCCTGGTGGACTCATGACTGTGGTGTCGAAAGTACAAATGGTTTTGTAACCTTTTCCAGCCTCATGAACATTACCAACTCTTTTTTTAGAGGTTCTCAGAAATCTTTTTTTTTTGTGCCATGATGCACTCACTCACATCTGATCACCATCCTAATGACTGAAAGCACCTGAGAAACCTCCAGCCGCCGAGATGCCACATACAATCTTCAAAAGACATTAAAAAACTTCCGGTAAACAAATCACAGAGTCTAAATATCCCATAAGTGTTCCAAGCTTAAAAACCAGAGTCTGACAGAGTGCAAACAGAGTGCAAACTCTGGGTTATTGTAAATGGGAGTTATGGAAGAAGACCATTCAGCTCTGCCCTCTAACCTACATATAATAGACCAGGCTTTCCACGTATTCCATACAATTCTGTTATCACATAATGACTTAACTACCTTGAAGCCTCTAACAAATAATAAATTCTTTAGAGGGCAAGACGACTGAGAGGACTCCAAGTCAATCCAAATAGATCCAGGGTCCTCTTTAAGCCATTCAGCCATGAATCTTAGCTGGCAGGCCAACTGATATTTTCTCACATTTGGCAAATCCAAGCCCCCAGAAGAACTGAAAAGCTGCAATTTAGAGAGTTTTAGTCTATTCTTCCGCTTATTTCATATAAATGAACTAAACCATCTGTTCAATTCCTTTATTCTTTTATTCGGCAATAGGAATGGTATCATCCGTAGCCTTGGCATTACATTCATCTTCACCACTGCAATCTTTCCGAGCCAGGAGAGAGGAAGATCTGACCATTTAATTAGATCATTCCGAACTTTATTCAACAGTGATATAAAATTAGCTTTAGACAGTTGACAAATCGTGGGTGTAATTTTGATTCCTAAATATGTAAAACCAGATTCTGGAACTTTAAATGGAAAGGTAGACATATTAATTACGCGTGCGCTCGTTTGTATTAAGTGTAAAGCAACAGATTTGGAAAAATATATTTTGTACCCTGAGAATTGCCCAAATGAACTAATAATCTCCAATAAACTCGGCACAGAAGACTCTCGAAGACTCTTTCGAAGACGTTCGAAAAAAAGCAGGATATCATCAGCATAAAGGGAGATTTTAAGCTCTTTAGCACCCACCGACACTCCAGACACGGTCGTGTCCCCCCTAATTGCCTGAGCCAGTGGCTCTATCGCTAAGGCAAAAAGCAGCGGGGAGAGGGGACATCCCTGTCTAGTGCCCCAAAACAGATTGAAATTGTCCGAGATGTGGCCGTTTGTGACAACGGCTGCAAGACGTGCAGAGTAAAGTACACAAACCCATTATATACATTTATCACCAATTCCAAACCTTTCTAGACTGTAAAATAAATAAGGCCACTCCACTCGGTCAAAAGCCTTCTCCCTTCTCCGCATCTAAAGATAAAGGTGTCAGTATTGCAATTGTGAGAAAGCTCAAGGACATTAAGAAGTCGCCTAATCTTGTTACTGGAACTTCTACCCTTAATGATACCTGTTTAGTCTTCATCAATTATAGAGGGAGGTATTTTCTCTAATCGCAATGCGAGGATTTTGGAGAGCAGCTTTAAATCTACGTTTAACAAAGAGATCGGACTGTAGGACCCACAACTCTCTTTACCTTTTACCTTTACCTTTACTCTTGACACTGGCCTCTCTCAGTGACTGAGGCAACCTATTTATCATAACCATGAGGACCAGGAGATTTACCAGATTGTAGCCTATGTAAAGCCACTAAGGCTTTTTCCTTTGAAATGGGGCCATTTAACACCTTTTTTTTTCATCCGATACACGTGGGAGTGTTAAAACTGTCAAAAAAACTTTTCATAGCCGTATCTTGTTGAGGAGAATATTCAAGACTAATATAAATCTGAGAAAAACTGCTTAAGTGTAGAATTTAAAAAGTGTAGAAAATGTATTCCATCACAGTTTAATAGTGAGGACTTCATGAATTTCTTCACTGAAAAAAATTATTAAAAAGTATTAGAAAAACAATTGTGGAGGTCCAACCTGTGAGATCATCTCATGATCCAGTCTCACCCAAAGCTCCACAATTACAACTACACTGCTTTACACGTATAGGTTAGGAAAAGCTGTATGATCTTATCACCAAAACTAAATCAACATGTCTGTTAGATCCCATTCCAACTAAACTACTGAAAGAAGTATTACATACAGCTGGAGAGCCTTTTCTCAATATTATTAACTCCTCATTATCTCTAGGTCACGTACCCCTCGAGTTAGCAATTATTAAGCCCCTCATTAATAAACCTAATTTTGATCCAAACACTATAAAATTACAGACCCATTTCAAATCTCCCATTTATGTCTAAGATTTTAGAAAAGATTGTCTCTGCTCAGTTATGTTCCTTCTTACAAGAGAACAATATCTTTGAAGAGTTTTAGTCAGGTTTTAGGCCCCATCATAGCACAGAAACTGCTCTAGTTAAAATCACTAATGACTTGTTTTTATCTTCAGACCAAGGCTACATCTCTCTGTAAGTTTTACTAGATCTTACTGCTGCATGTTAATCCCACCTGTCTGAGTCTTTGTGTTATTGTATGTGACGCGACAGAGCGTCATGTTAGAAAGTGAATGGCAATATTTCTATTTTGAAAAACATCAGCCAAACGGAAAGATTTATTTCAGATGTGAAGCGTGTCTGACAGACGGTAAAATGACCTATTCACTTTCTAACATGATGCTCTGTCGTGTCACACACAATAACACAAAGACTTGAAGCAGTACCAGGAGATGCCAGATCCGCAGCCCAGCGGTAGCACCGGTGGAGAACACGTATGCAATATAAATGAATTCAAACAAAAACAAAAATGCGTTTTCCTCACAAACAATCGAAATCCTGTGATTGGCTCTTCCTCAGATATGTGCTTTGTTCTTGGTTACTTTTAAACAATGGACTCAAAGTCATGTGCGCTCTGGAATGGAAATCGGTTAATGCAAGGTGGATGAAAGAGAAATGTATTTAAATATCCATGATTGGCGTAATATTGAGTGTATATACTGATATGATGCTAAGCTACTTAATCTAATGAAACTTAACAGTTTGAACTAAAATGCATTTTGTTTTTTATTCTGATAGATGTCTGGACAGAAAACAAATCCTCTGTGGGAATGCTTTACAGATCCAACACCAGTATTTGCAGTGTGGTGGTTAAAATGGGAGCTGTAACAGTGTAATCGTGTTCACTGTAGTGTTAATACACTAGTTTACATTTTGTTTAGATTTAGTTAGTTTTAATATATATTTATTTGGTTGTTTTAGATGAGATTTGGAATTTTCCCAGAAACATGGCAATTTCTTTACAATTTCTATTTCAGCACACACTTTTTTTGGTCATTTTTTTTAATGCTGAGTTTGACATGCATGAAGTGCACCAAATATCAAGTGTTGAAATTGTGATCTATCAATTCATATTCATCTTTTTAACTCAAACCCTAATAGGGTAAAGAGCAGTAAAATGCCAGGGAACATGATGTAAAAATTTCAGTAATGCACATTCTTCTTACTACAGAAAAACCTTTGTGAAGGAAAAGATAAACAGAGCAAAGTTCCTGTGTTGCCCAAGCAGTGGGAGGATTAGGTACAAAGTTCACACCATAGAAAACACACACACACAAAACTATACTTGGGCCTCATTTATCTTTTTAGGTGTACAAAATCGCTTTGAAGTCTTTATCCTCATGCTAGTTTATGAGATAAGGGGCTGAGAGCAGCTTTTAGAACAATTAAATTGAAAGCCCACATTTTATATCACTGGCAAATTATTAACTGTGAAAAAAGTAGACCCTCTTTAAATTCTATGATTTTACATATTTAGGGATTAAAAATTTTTTTTTCTCATATCAGGTCTTAGAATGAGGTAATTACAACCTCAGATGAACAACATCACACACTGTGCGATTATTTATTTTACAAACGGCAACCCGATTTGGAGAACAAATGCGACAAAAACGAAACACACTACTGATTCTATAGGATTTTAGATAGAAAGTAGCAGCCTGGTGCTGCTAGTTAAATGTCCTTGATTCTTTGAATATCTGCAAGTGTGACCACCTCTACAAAAGCCTAATGTTTTATCAGTTTGCTGGTTTGAAGCGTTCAGGTGTGTGTTAACACAACACCAATGAGGAAAGCCATTAGAAATGATGCTGTTCCCCATCACTCTGGAAAAGGGTTATTAGGCCATTTCAAAACAATGAAACAGAGAGGAAGTTTACTCAAGTGGAAAACATTCAAGACAGCTGCCATCCTTTCTAGGAGTGGACGCTCCAGCAATTTCACCCCCCGAGGTCAGACTGTGCAATGGTCAGAGGAATTGCAAAAAACAAGACAAGAGTTACATCTTAGACGCTGTAGGTCTCAGCTATCATGTTAAAGGTGAAAGTTCAGGACAGTACATTTAGTAACGGACTGAACGAGTATGATTTGTTTGGAACGGTTGCTACGTTGGTACTGTCAACCACGACGGTGGAGGGGTTTATGATTTGGGCTTGTTTTGCAGTCCCCGAGTCGACCATGGACCCCCCTGAATACCAAAACATTCTAGAGTCAAATATGAGGTCTATGTTAAGAGAGCTGTGCATTAACCGCAAACCTCAATAAACTGAAGCAAAACTGCAAAGAAGAATTTGCCAAAATTCCTCAGTCATACAGAACACCATTCATTTAAGTTTTTACTGCTAAAGGTGGTCCTACATCTATTCAATCATAAGGTGGACCCACACAAAGTTTCTCCATTCCGGCGTGTTTGTAAAATAAATAGCAGACACGTGTAATGTGGTATGTGGTGTTCATTTGAGGTTGTCTTTGCCTAATTCTAAGAGCTGCTAGGGACCAAATGCTTTTTTTTCACATGACTGCATGTTAGTATAGACATTTTGATTTTAATCTATTTTTTTTTTTTTTACAAATTTTAGTTCAGTTCAGTTCATTCAAGCATTTACACACATCTTTCACAACAAACGGACAATTACTGTTATCATTTCATAATTATTCATGCAATTTGGTAAAATTTCATATATAACTTTATTAACCCCCAAACAAAAGCTGATATGATCGATCAATAAATCAGTAGATGGATAGGTAGTGTTCTCTGTGTGGACCAGCCAAATCTTCCCCACAGAGTTTTACACTCCACGAGACTCTGATATGTATTGAACTCACCGAAATAAACAGTACTATTGTAATGAATGCAATGCTTTGTTTGTAGAAAAAAACACATATGCAGTTCACTGCAAACCTGAGACAGTCTTCAGTTACACTGTGGAAACACCACTGATACTTCATAGTTCAATATAAAGTAATTAATAAAGAACAAGCAGGATCATTTAGCTATTAAATATGAACTATTAATAGAACAGCTACAGTACATGATATAGTTTACATTTTACACATCATACACACATTTATTTTCTAAATAACTATACTTACAGCAAAATGTAACTTACCAGTCTCAGAGATCCGGCACTGTGTCAGAGCTGTGAACTGATTGGTGGTGTGTGAGTGGTGTGTGAGCTGATGTGAGTGGAGTTGGAGAGTGTTGCAAGTGCTGTGTGAGTAGTGCTGTGTGAGGGGTGTGGCAGTGCTGTAAAAAGTGTGTGAATGGTGTGTAAGTGTTGTGAATGGTGTGTGAGTGTTGTGACAGTGATGTAACAGTGTTGAGTAGTGTGTAGGTGTGGTGACAGTGTTGAGTGGTGTGTGGATGTTGTGAGCTGCTATTATTGGTGTGACAGTGTTGTGAGTGGTGTGTAGGTGTGGTGACAGTGTTGAGTGGTGTGTGGGTGTTGTGAGCTGCTATTATTGGTGTGACAGTGTTGTGAGTGTTGTGGCAATGATGTAACAGTGTTGTGAGTGGTGTGTAACTGTTGTGACAGTTTGATGAGTGGTGTGTAAGTGTTATGAGTAGTTTGAGTATTGTGAGGGTGATGCGACAATGATGTAACAGTGTTGTCAGTGATGTAACAGTGTTGTGAGTGGTGAGTGTTGTCAGAGTGATGTAACAGTGTTGTGAGTGG
>JAAIIK010000432.1:85872-102573 GCA_014706435.1 Silurus glanis
GAGTTTAGTGAAATCTGTCCCTGTCTCCTGTCAGAGTTTAGTGAAATTTGCCCCTGTCTCCACTCACTGTAACTCAGGTTTGGTTCGAGCTGGTTGTAAGTGGCAGTTTGGAAGGTGCTGTTTGCTAATGTCTGAGACCATGTGAGCATCCTCTCATGTGGATCTCTCAGGATGATGATTATTATGGTCAGGGTTATAGATTTACACAAGCACTCTGTATATGAAGCCAATGCCACTGTAAACACTTAACAGCTCGACTACGATCTGTTTCGTTTTGAAATCAATAGCGAGGTGACTGACATTGTATTGATCTTTAAATGTTTAACATTTTGAATACTTCATCTCGTTGGGTTTTTTACTTTTTCTAAACGTTTTGATTGCACGTCTCTGTGCATTTTATACATTGTGATACAGGTGAGGAAACCGGTAACAAGTCCTGTTTTGACCAGATTTGATTGTTATTACCCTTTTAATTTCTTCATCTCCACAGTATTTCACTTGGTCCATAAATTGAGCAGCTCTACTGTGGAAGTACTGCTTTGCTTGAGAGAGAGAGAGAGAGAGAGAGAGAGAGAGAGAGAGAGAGCATGAGAGTGTGTTAATGCTCTCAGTATTTTGTCCTGTTATAATTTTTTTGTCAGATGGATAATACTCCCAGCTGGTTAGGTGTATCCAAGTTCTGTCATTCCTGATAGGAGGTGTTTCAGTATGTGCAGAATCAGGAAATGTTTTTAGAGTATTCCTTTACTATGCTGTGTAAACCGATCAGCCTTGTAACTTTCAAACCAGCTGCCTGATATAATGTGGTGGTTGTAAGATGAGCTGCTTAATTTCCAAGCTGTTCTCACCCTGTCGTTTCTCTTACTGTAAGATCCAGAACTGTGTAGGTTTATTAAGAAAATGTGAGACAGCTGACCAATGTCCTCTGTCCCCTAACTTTATAAAAGAGTCTTCTTCATGATAAGGTTTGGCTCGCTGAATTCTCGTTAATCAGTCTGTGCTGTTTTCTCTGAAGTCTGACAGCGTCGTGTGTGTTTTATAGAGAAACGGTCCAGGCGAACTGTGTGCGCTGGAGAACCCGGTTCTCGTTTCCATGTAAAATGAGTGCCAGTGCCGGAACAGGAGTTCTCGATCCTTGCATATGTCGTGTTTCTGTCAGAAAGGTAAATTTTCATTTCGACACAAAGAGAACTAACAGCCAAAAGTAGTCAAATGCTGGTGATGTGTTCATTGACTTTTTGTCTTACAGGAAATGAAAGGTGGGAAGACATATGCAAAGGTAAATGATTTTCAGCTGTAATCAAGCGCTCATGCTGGAGGTGGTGTGGCAGCGGTGGGGGTTGGTGGGGCTGATTTAGGGACATATAATTGTCTCTGCATTGAGGGGTTCAAGCACACATGTGCCAGATGTGTAGTATTCAACTTATTCTTCAGTGATTTACCAATAATTAGAATAAAAGATCTTCAAGATTTTTAGATTCACCAGAATGGGGATGAATAATGTCATCTATGTGACTAACCATGGCATGGTTGTTGGTATATGAGATGGTTTGATGTTTTTTTTTTAAATAAAGTGAATGGAAGCTCTGCAGGCTGAAAGACAACTCAAATAAGCAGCTTTTACACCTGTGGTGAGCATCTCAGAAAACACAACACAGGAAACTTCGAGGTTGATAAGCTGAAACAGCTGAAAACCACATCAGATTGTTCTCCTGTCAGCCAAAAAGCAGAATTAATTTCCTCCCAAAGAACTGTTGATCAAAATGTAAAGCAAGTTTAATTATGGACATTGCCCAAAGCATCTTTACAGCAGTAAATACGACAATTTCAATTCCAAAAAAGGCGCCGTGTTAAATGTAAGTAAAAATTTTACAAACCCATTTTTTATTGACAATAGTAAAACCAGAAATGAAAGAGAAATCAAGTGTTTAAAGTGAGGAAATGAATCTTTACAAGGTTAATATAAAGTTATTTTGAATTTGATGGCTGCATCAGGTCTCAAAAAGTTAGAAAAAAAAACGTGGAAAAAAAAGTTTTTCACTGTGTGGCATCCCTCTTTTAACAACAGTCTGTATACCAGGGGTCACCAACCTTTTTGAAACTGAGAGCTACGTCTTGGGTACCGATTAATGTGAAGGGCTAACTAGTTTGATACACACTTCTGAAATAACAAATTTGCTCAATTTACCTTTAATTATGTTATTATTAATAATTAATGATGTTCATCTATATCTAGTCATCTATACTTTAATATTTTCATTTTCAAATTCACACCAATGCAAGTGTGATTTTAAAAAGAATTGCAACAAAAAAAAATTGATGCAGCTCACTGGTAAGTGGCGCTATGGTGAGCTATTTTTTTAGAAAAGGTTGGTGACCCCTGCTGTATACATTTGCTTACTGAGGAGATCAGTTGCTGGTTATCCCGTTCATGTCTGATACAGGAGTCTATCTGCCCAACAGTCTTGGGTCTTCTTTGTCATATTTTTCGTTTTATGATGCACCAAATGTTTTCAATTGGTGAAGAGTCTGGACTGCAGGCAGGCCAGTTCAACACCTGCACTCTTCTACTATGAAGCCTTGCTGTAATAAATGCAAATCCATTTTCATGGTTCTTGAGTTCAGACCATCCACAGTAACATGGATCATGTGGAATTATCCTCAGCAGTGAGTATTTTATATTTCACAACATCCGAATAGGAAAATCCCCAGACATCAGCAGATTGTATAATACGCTAAAACCAACTGGTGCCAACAAACCATATCATGGTTAAAGTCACTTGGCCTGTATCTGGATACATAGAGATGCATTGGTGTTCTAAAAGCAATCCTAATTCGGCTCTTGCCTTATTGTGTGTTCTCAGCTGGGCTTTGCTGATCTAAACCTGGCTGAGTTTGCAGGTTCGGGGAGCACCACACGTCGATGTTTACTGGAGGGATATGACACCAGGAACACCAGACAGGACAATTCCATTCTCAAGGTACAGGCCTGTATACAGCTGATGTTTGTTCATTTATGTATCTCTAAAAGATTTTTGGTAAATAAATGAATTTGGAGAAACAGGACTGCATGAATTGTGTAAATTAATTTCTCTCAGAAGTGGAACAGCATTTCTTTGCTATAAACTGAAGTCATTAGAGACGAAGCGATGAATACGAGATGAAGGAGCATCAGCTTTTATTTCCCATATTTACATCTAGATGTGTTAAACAAAACATTTTAAATCATTGATCTCATGAGTAATTTATAATGTAATTTACATTAAAAGCTTAGTTTTATTTTCTAAATTTTTTGTGTGTGTTCTCTTATTGTTCAGGTGATCATCTGTACTCATCTAATGTCTGGAGACCCCTGTTTCAAAACGTAAGTGTTTTTGCAAAACGAGACCTGGTTCGTTTGCATTTTAGTTTAAAATGCAATTTTGGCAGAGTATGGATTCAATACGAAAGAATGATCAGGGTTTTTGGAATAGTTTTATTTATATACACTAAAGGAATCATCAGATTTTCATTTATTATACTCACTTGGAATTCGAACTAAAGAAAAAAGCCATGTCAGAGAGGAGTTCTTGATAGTTGAGCACTTAGCAAGACTTAAATGATGAATTCGATTATTCAGACGATTAGCAGAAGATGAAGAAGTGCTTCCTGTCAGCAGCTTTCCAGGGAGATGGTGATTCCATCCACACCCTTGACTTGTGTTGAATAGGCGCTCTTCAAATAGTCTGCAGTCAGATTTTCAACAATTCCTTTTTTTTCTTTCTTTTGTGTTTTTTGACAAGTTGACAAGACTATTGCTGAGTCATTGAAAAGATTTCCGGAAGAAGCCACTGCTGGTGTAATTGGTAAATGTGTGCTGCCATGCAGTACAGACCGACCGACAGCTTGTTTACATTTGATGAAATAATGGCAAATCAGATATTTGTTTAATAACCACTAAAGCCAATAGATACTTGTTGGGTGTATATTTAATACAGATTCCAATTCTAGGTCATTTCTAAACATTGAAAGTTTTTATGTAACAGTGCAATGATGAAGTGTTTCCAGAGCACTCTCTCGGACGTGTTTCCTGAATTCATTCCGGTGTCTCCATTAAGCGCTGCCCCATATACAGGGCTTGATATAGAACAGATTATAAATAGCGTGTAAAGAAAATGGTTTCATACAGCACATTTCTTAATTCGGTTGTTCAAATGAAGTCTCAAAGCTTCCCAAATGATCTGTCACTATTCCCAAGTCACTCCATTGCAGGAGAAGACATTTAGGTTTTAATGTCAGACCTCTCTTATTTGTAGCTATTTTATTATAATTTTTTTTTTTATCTCTTTTGATTTGCTGCAGAAGATATATATATAAAAACAACACTTCAGAGCTGAAACAATCATGTTCTATGAAAAATGACTGTTATGTCACTGGAATGTCCACACTGTAGATAAAAAAAAAAAAAAAAAAGTGGAAAGTGGGTTTAGAGTCTTTTTCAACTATATTTAGGTATTTAGTCAATTAAAGTCAACTCCTCAATGATAGAGAAACAAACCTTTGCATTAACTACTGTTTTTAGAACATATCCTATAGGTTTTTGTTGTTGGGGCATAAGCATTGTGATGCTGTCTAAATGCATTTGTCTAGCATATGAACATGTGTCTATGGGATTTGCAGGTTCTTAAATTGTGATCTATTTCCATTAAAGGCCTCCATCCACTGCCACAGTGATTGGGATCCAAGGAGATGGAGTGAGTCTGCTGGAAGAGCGAAGAGGTGGAGACACACAGAATCCCTACCTGGGGCTCTCAGGTATGTTCACTCTTCTGATTGTGAATGAAGATTAATACAGTCGGATGAAAAAGAAAGCACACCCTCTTTTATAATAAAACTCATCCGGTCCTTATCAGGTCTTAGAATTCGGTAGGCCTGCTGGTGTGGACTTTGCAGACTTGCTGGTGTGCCAGGGATCATTATCTGGTTGACCCAATTTGGCCGAGCTTTAGCTGCCGGACAGATGGCCTCCCATTGTCCTTTATAATAATTTGGTATAAAGTGGAGTTCTTGACCAGTGCTTGACAGTTGGTATGTGGTTTTTGTGCTGATATGCTGTGTTTGGTTTTCTACTAGCATGGCTCAATGTATTATCCACTTTGGACTTTGTTTTCGTCTTTCACAAAGGACATTGTTCCAGACATCTGGTGGTTTGTTCTGATGCAACTTTGCAAACCTAGCTACCTAAGCCGTGCTCTTTTTATCGAGAGAAGAGGCTTTCTCTTGGCAACCCTTCCAAACAAACAATACTCATTCAGTCTTTTTCACATTTATCATGATGACTGAGGTCTATAGATGTGTTGTGTTTTTGCAATGTTTCTGATCATTGCATGGTCTGACATGGAAGTCGGTTTACTGGGACTTCCACTTTTGGGAAGATACAAGATGTCTTGTATGTTTTCAATTGGTGAAAATTGTCTTCACTGTAGAATGTTTTGAATGTATTGAAATTATTTTATAAATGGCCTTATAACCCTTTCCAGAATAATGGGCAGCATTACTGAAGTATATCCCCCCTGGTGTTGTGTTAACAAACACTTGAATACTCCAGACCAGCAAACTGATTACACTTAGGCTTTTTTTTTTTGTTTTTGTTTTTTAGAGGTGGTCACAACATTTAACTAGCAGCATGTGGCTACTACTACTATTAATTCATATGGAAACAGTCAAGGTGTATTAGATTTTCTCACTTGATTTCTCCATTCTGGCTTGATTTTTGTAAAATAATGACACGCCAGATGATTTCTATGACTTCCTGATATTTAACACCATAGAAGTCAAAGAGGGTTAATAAATGTCCTCTGACAGGAATAGAAGTATTCTCATTATTCTCTCTTTCCTGTCAGTCACAATGACACTAGCCAATCGTAGACATGCATCATTGCATCCCAGGTGAGCTCATTAGAGTGCTTTGAAAAAATGTTTTCCTCCTTTCTGATTTTTTATAATATTTTTTTGCGTAATTATCACACAAATGATCAAGCGAATTTTTATATTAGACAAAGATAATCAGAGTAAATACAAAATTGCCATTTTTAAATGGCTTTCTTTTATTAAGTGGCAAAAAGCTGTTTAAAACTGCCATATGTAAAACGAAGAAAATTATTAAGTCATTGGGGTCATAAAGTGATGGCTGAACATATGCAGGTAGAATTCATGGTTCCAACAATTATGGCAAGCCATCCAAGACCTTAAGCTGCAAAGCAGCCCCAGACCATCATACAACCGCCACCATGTTTGACTGTTGGAATGATACAATCTTGTTTGAAAAATGTATGATGTTCTTTTTATGAAATGCTGTGTAGCGTTATGCCAGATGTAACAGGATGCACAACTTCTAAAAAGTTTAGTTCAGTCAACAGAATATTTGTTTAAAGGTCTTGGGGATAATCAAGATGTTTTTGGTAAAAGTGAGATGAGCCTTTGTGTTCTTTTTGGTCAGCAGTGAGGCCTGCAGTTTATGAACTCCTAGATGAGTTGTCATTTTGCTCATGGAGTAATTTTGGTAAGTCGGCCAGTTCTTGGAAGGTTCACCACTGTTCCAAGTTTTCTACATTTGTGGAAAATGGCTTTCACTGTGGTTCACTAGAGTCCCACAACTTTAGAAATGTTTTTTTCCTTTAAAAAAACCCTGCATTTTATGTTTACTCAGGTTATCTTTGTGTAATATAAACATTTGCTTGATGATCTCAATTATTTAACTGTGACAAATATGCAAAAAAATCAGGAAGGAGGAAATACTTTTTCACAGCACTGTATATGGCAGACGACAGTTAACTCTCTCCAAGCACTGCCCTATAATGTAGCATGAGCTGAAGAGTGACGTGTTATGGTGACAGAACTGTACATTAGTTCTCAGAACTGTACATGTCCTGCATCCTTTACCTTAGTGGTTTTTTTTTGGGGGGGGGGGTGCTAAAAGAGTTGCTAAAAGAGTGAACAAGCACACGATGGCTTATTACAGATAAACCTGGATTCCCATAATGTTGTAAAGTAGAATCTTCCATGCCGTATTCAGGCTTGCAGTGTAATGGAGAAGGAACTTAACAGGCCAGGACCGCTCTACAGTTATGTGCAGTGTCAGATGCTGAAACCTGAGAGCTGTCAGGATACATCTCCAGTGGTGCATAGCAACCTTAGTTGGAGCTTCTAACACATAAGGAGCTACATTATAGATTAAAGAGCAGCTTATAGATCAGTGTAGACAACGTTTTTACACTGTTAACCCAGACAGGTGGAACGTCACTGAAAGCAATTAAGGATGTGTGTTAAATATCATCATAGTGTTAAGTATTTCTTTGTCTAATAAAAGTTCTTATTATCTACAGAAACCACAGGCAAGTGTGTCTCATTGCCAGAGGAGCTGGGAATCTGTGGTCATTCTCGAACCTCTAGCTATGCTAGTCAGCAGTCAAAAGTATCAGGTAGGTGCTCCGTCCTGATTTTTTTCTTTCTCCTGACTTTTCTGATTCCCGAAGTCAAGGATTTAAATGATATTTGTGTTAGTAATTTTGCCAGGTGTTTTACATGTGCATGTTTATTTCATACTATATGTTTTTGGCCATAACATTGTTAACAATGTTTGATAATGTAGCACAGCGTGTTTGCCACTGGAGATCAAAACATACAGAAATGGTCATCAGCTTTTAAACAAAGATGTCTGTAATCGACTGATGTGTTAAATGTACGTGCAATATATAAATCAGGTTGTGTTGCCGAGCAGATGGCCAAGTATTTCTCAACACTTATTTGAGACCAACTGGGAGATTTATTGGTTATTTTTTTACCATGGTGTCTGTATAGCCATGCCATATGTACTCTAGTATGTCTGTGGCAGTCCATAGAACCGGCTGGTTGGTTGTACAGACCTCCACGTGCTAGCCAACTGCATTCATACTTATAATTGGTACCAGGAAAAAATCTTCAGAGCCGTTGTCAGAACTTACACTGGTAAAGTGGGCCCTGGGTTCCTCCTGTTTTGACCGTTTCTGTACAACAAGGCACTGATGCCTTGATAGATTTTATTTTAATTGTACTGTGAGACATTTTAGGCAGTTGTGAAAAAATGCTGTAACGTTAGAATCCTTTCAAAAATAGAACGGTTAATAGTTAATTTTTTTTTTATCAGTTAACAAAATGGAAAGTAAATGGAAAAGAGAAATCCAAATTTTTGATGGTACACTGCAGGTAGGATGTTCCAAACAGCTTGGAGAACTAACCTTAGATCTTCTGTAGATGTAGGCTGCCTCAAATCCATCTGTCACTTCATGTTATCAAATGTGTATATAAAATACAATTTTGCATTTAACTTTGTTCTTTTTCAAGGCTACAGCACCGGCCACTCTCGTTCATCCAGCCTATCAGAGTTCACCCATAGGAGGAACACATCAATTGGTAGCACATCCACAGGCATCGCTAGCATCCCAGAGCCCAGTGAGGAGAGCCTGAGTTCCACAGCACCCGCTGCTGCTTCTGCCCTTGGAGCCTGTAGTGCATCGTCAGTAAACCCTGCTACACCAGACCGAACTTCCAGCAGGTCAGACGAGAATGCGTTGCTACATGAAATAGTACCACTGCACAGTATAGGATTTAAACAGCACACCTGGTTTACCTCTGCTGGTAGTCAGAAAGCTTTTCATAAGATGCCCTGATTCTTGTTTTTGGATGATCAGAGTGGAGCCCAATGTGGCTACCTGTGGTAACCCGTCTATGTCTAGGTTTGATGTATAGGTTTTGTCCATGCTGGTGATGCTCCTCTTATCGATTTTATTTTATTTTTTGGTTTTTCCACCACAACTCTAGAGAGAAAATCACCAATTTGTTCTGATATTTGATCTAAAAACAAAAACTATAACCTCTGTGCTGTATTTATGATATAGCAACGGTTTCGGTTAATTTGCATAGAAGTTTCAACTGACAGTGGTGAGGGAAAACCTCCCTGAGAAGATATGAAGAAACCTTGACAGGTACCAGTCCAGTGCTAGTGGTTTTATAAAGTCGTGCTTCTCCTCTGCAGGCACCCGATGAAGCAGGACTCGATGGAATCTCAGCTGAAGCGGGTGGATGCCACTAGGGTTGATGCTGATGATGTAGTGGAGAAAATCCTACAGAGCCAAGACTTTACTCCTGGCATATTTGACTCGAGCAATGAAGGTAACCATAGCACCTCCTATCTCTGACCAGCCTGTAGGCTTTTTTACATTAGACCTCTTTAAGGCTGAAGAAAACCATCAATGTTTGGTGTGTTTCAGAGGAGGGTCTTCGTTTATTTGTGGGTCCTGGAGGAAGCACAGCATTCGGGAGCCATCATCTACCCACCAGGTACTCGTCACCCATAACAGCACCTCATCACTCACAAGAGGATGTTTTTAAGCCCCTGTTAAAATGACAGGCTTCTATAGTCAAAAAAACATTAAACAAAAAGAAATCAAGAAAACCTTTTCCTCCTTTTATCTGACCAACACAATTTGAGTGAAGATTAAATATATATTATTGTAGCCTGGTCGTGTCTGTATCCAATAGCTCTGACTTTGCCATTCCACAATGTTGCTCTTCTGAAGCCATTACTTGGATACCTTGATTTTGTGGCAAAAATAAATTGGCATTTTGATCTGTCTAGAGCAGGGGTGTCCAATCTTTTCCACTCATTAATTTAAACAGGTAGAATTTGTTGTCGACTTTCTTGTGGTTGGAATGAAAACCTGCATCCACTGGCACTAAGTAAAAAAATAGTGGACCCCCTCGGGCTCCTGAGCTTCTGTCCCAGTGGAGGAGAATCCGCATATCATGATGATTCCACCAAAATGCTTCATCTTAGTTATTGTCTTGTTTAGAAAATAAGCTGTCTTGTTTTTTTGCCAAAAAATGTTATGTTACAGACTTTTCCTCCAAATACTACAAACAATACCACGTAATGACACCGTGAAAGAAGTGTATTTAAAATCTGTGCAAATTTATAAAAGAAAATAAAACGTACATAAGTATCACATGGAGGAAGCACAGCATTCGGGAGCGATCATCTACACACCAGGTACTCGTCACTCTTAACAGCACCTCATCACTCACAAGAGGATGTTTTTAAGCCCCTGTTAAAATGACAGGCTTCTACAGTCAAAAAGAAATCAAGAAAACCTTTTCCTTCTTTTATCTAATCTCGCAACCAACACAATTTGATAGTAGCATGTACACAGCCCTTGCTCAATACTTAGTTGAAGCACCTTTGGCACCAATTACAGCCTCAGGTCTTTTTGAGTTTGATGTTATTAGCTTGGCACCTATTTTTGGGCAGAGTTTTCTCTAGAGAACCTCTTAAGCGCTATCCGGTTGGATAGGGAGCATTGGTGCACAGCCATTTACAGATCTCCAGAAGTTCAATCTGGGTTCAAGTCTGGGCTCTGGCTGGGCCACTCAAGGACATTCACAGAGTCGTCTCGTATCCACTCCTTTGTTATCTTGGCTGTGTGCTTAGGGTCGTTTCCTGTTGGAAGATGAACCGTCACCCCAGTCTGAGGTCCAGAGCGCTTTGGAGCAGGTTTTTTATCAAATATGTCTCTACATTCCTGCATTCATCATTCCATTGATCCTGACCAGTCTCCCAGTTCCTGCTGCTGAAAAACATCCCTACGGCATGATGCTGCCACACCATGCTTCACTGTAGGGATTGTATTGGCTAGGTCATGAGCAATGCCTGGTTTCCTCCAGACATTACGCTTGGCATTCCAGCCAAAGAGTTCAATCTTTGTTTCTCATGGTCTGAGAGTCCTTCAGGTAATTAAGGCAAACTCCAGGTGGGCTGTCATGGGCCTTTTACTGAGGAGTGGCTTCTGTCTGGCCACTCTACCATACAGGCCTGATTGGTGGAGCTCTGCAGAGATGGTTGTTCCTCTGTAAGGTCCTCCTCTCTCCACAGAGAAATGCTGGAGCTCTTTCAGAGTGACCATCAGGTTCTTGATCACCTCCCTGACAAAGGCCCTTCTCCCCCGCTCGCTCAGTCTGGCGGGGTGGCCGCTCTAGAAAGAGTCCTGTGATTCCAAACTTTACTGTGGTTATTCGGACCTTCAATGCTGCAGAAATGTTTCTGTACCCTTCCCCAGATCCGTGCCTCGGTACAGTCCTGTCTCTGAGGCCTACAGACAATTTCTTGAACTTCATGGCTTGGTTTGTGCTCTTACATGCACTGTTAACTGTGGGACCTTCTATAGAATCAACTGATAGATGATCAGAGGAAACAGGATGCACCTGAGCTCAGTTTTGAGTGTCTTGGCAAAAGCTGTGAATACTTATGTACATGTTATTTTTATTTTTAATACATTTGCAATGATTTTAGACAAACTTCTTTCACGTTGTCATTATGGGGTGTTGTTTGTCGAATTGTGAGGAAAATAATAAATTTAAATTTATTTTGGAATAAAGCTGTAACATAATGTGGAAAAAGTGAAGCTCTGTGAATCCTTTCTGGATGCACTGTATTGTCAGCCTCATTGCTGAGAAGATACCAGATATTCTTGCAGCTCATTTAATGTTCTTTAACCAGGCTCTTGTAACTAATTTATTTTCTTCTTGTTTTCTAAAATATTTTTTAAAACGTTTTACTGATGGCTGTATCACATCAAAAGTGGGGAAAGATGAAGTCAAATATTGATTTTATTCATTCAACATAATAGAGGCGTGTAGACTTTGTATATACACAGTATGTGAACAGGAAGCATTAACAGCCTTACAGTAAGTAAGAAAATAACTTTTCATATATTTAGTTCTGATTTATTTATTTTTTATTTTTTTGTGTCTTGCAGGGTTGGTGCTGGTGCCTACGAACAAGTGGTGATCAAGCGCTAGCGCTAAAAGGTGTGGAAGGTGCCAAGTAGAGAGGTTACACAAACCAAAGTACAGAAGAGAGTGAGGTCTCTCCAAGCTCACTGCTATTCCAGCAGTGTGATTCCTTCGACCTTCCCTTTCACTCACTGCTGCTGGGGTCTGGGAATTTGCAAAGAGAAGCCTCTGCCATCATTATGGAGGCATGGGCTCCTCTGAATCGCAGGATAACTGCACTTTTTTCCCCAACTCTGCTTTCCTCTTTATCTCATCTATAAAACATCTGACAAAGGCAGGAAACTAGTCTTACATTTTGGAAGAGGAAATAATCCAGAAAGGGTTTAGCTGCGTTGGCAGTTTTGTTCCAGTGTTTCGTCAGCTGTGTGGTGAAGATTTTAGCTCTTCATAAGATTGTGTATTCAGAGGTATGGGTTCACATATTGAAAGTGGCCGTATTCAGTCGAGTCATGCGTCAGCAGCTCAGTATTTGTGTGTAGGTGAGAACCACGTGTAATCCTGCAGCGTTTCGCTGAAGGTCACATCACCATGGTTGTACCGCTTGCTTCGGCTGATCTCATTACACAGAAGAGCTGACTTTAGCACAGACAATTACTTACACTCACTAGACGAAGTGTCACTTCTACATTCAAATAAATGAGTAATAAATTCTGAAAGCACTTAATAGAATAATAGTTGAAATAGTTGTTGGTCCTTGTAGTCTGTTTCCTGTCAGATTTTTACAATTGTTTGTTAGAACTGGTCTGTTTTCAAATGTTGTTTGTGTGTGTCTGTGTGCAGTTCAGTCCGAGTCGAAATGTCAAACAATTGTTGTGCATTTGGCTGTGCAGCCATTTCAAGTGGCGTCTCACTCCTTCAGCACAGCACACATGGGGCCAAAGTCAAGCTACTCAGAAACTGCCATTATTAATAGCTGGACTGTGTAATAAAGCAGTTTGACCTTTCAGTCATAATTGCACTACGTACACATCATAGCTAATTAGCTCCTTTATTGAGCACAGAGCATATGATTTAAGAGCCAAAGGGCAGGAATTCACATTTTTATTATAGTGAATTATTGCCTTTGTAGCTGTGAAAGCAGTTTTTTTTGTAGGTTTGAATTTCCCTTGAGTTGCTACAGAGATGTAGTCTTATATCGACCCTCTTTACTTTGACTTGTACTGCGTACACTTCTCGCTGTTGTCTTCTTTATTTTTTATATATACAGTATAGATCACACAACACTACAAATGTCTATTGGCGTGTGCCGAGTTTCTTGTTTTTTTGAGATATCTTGTTTCTCATGAGGGATTGTTTGAGTATTTTGATGTCTGTTCGTCTGGTGTGCTGTCTGCTAGTCTAGCCATGAACCAGGTTCTCACTGGGTTTATGTGCCACTACAAAAGCCATGTTTTACAAAGTGAGCCCACTTTTCTCTTCCCGGTTCTGTAATGGAGCGAGTGTGTTGCTGTGTACATAGCATTATATTTTGCTAGCTCATTGGTGTATCTCTAAACTCTCGCCCTAGGAAATAAGTATGTAGGGTTTGATTTAACTACCAAAGTCTATTACTTCTTATGAATATGCCTTCAGTGTATCAATGCCTGTAATAACTGATTATATTGTTTCTTAAATGATGTAATAACAGTGCCATCCTATGAGAAGCCTGGAGATTTAGGCCAGGGCCGAACACTACTGCAAAACATCAGTGTTGTTTCTCACAGCTCGGACCACCAGGATTCCACAGTGCAGTGTTTCATACATTATATGTTTACAGAGTACCATTACAGAATCCCTAAATATTTCAATAGTTTGCATTCAGTGTGTAGGTACCTTGTTTTATAGTAAACACCATGGTGTTTTTATCTCTTCTGTGAAGCTTTTGCGCCTCGTACAGTGTCTGATGTAATGACTGTCAGATGACAATGTTTACTGTTCTGCATTGCTGTTGTGATGTTTAACTCCTTTTAACCAGTGCTGATTACATGTACCGCACACTGTTCAATAAACACAGTACATAAAAACAATGATGTGCAGATTTCAGATAAGATCCTCTGGGAATATTTCCGACCGCAGAACGCAACCCAACATATAAAAACAATATATTACATGTTACCAAGATTAATCATGTCAGATCTTTTTATTTTACACTCACATTCTTTTATAATCAAGTATGTGACTGCTCATATTTAAGAAAAAAGAAGAAGAAAAAAAAAGTGTAGCAAATAGTCCTGAAATTTGAATTGTCGTCTGAAGAGACCAACCTAGGATGAAAATAATTTCACCATATTCATACCCATGGTTCAGATTTTTCATTAGAAAACCTGCAATTTTAATGAAAACCTTTGCAACCAAAACTCCAAAAAAAAAGTTGGGACACTGTAAAACAGAATGCAATGAAAATGATAAAATTGGATGCCTGGAGGACATCTTTTTCAGCGAGACAAGTTGCAGCCAACAAATTCTAAATAACCTCAGGCAATCCTTAAGAATGTACATTTCCAAATGTTTTTTTTTGGGAATTGCAGTTGTAAAGTGTTCACACACACCCGTTATAGTTGTAGATTAGCTATACAGTATGTGAGCCTCCCACACTCTCATAAGATATCGACTGTTAAAGTTAAATACTAAGATACTTTACATCAGAAAATGTAATCATACAGAATTGACTGTTGAAATAATCAGTTACTAATGCATGGGGCAGAAATTGTGCATAATAACAGACTGGCCTGTCAGTAATTGGATTATTGTCCTTTATTGATTGTAAAGCTGACAAGAGCGCCAAAAGGTGTTGTTACAGAGGTCTCCAAGATAAGAAAATGATCAAAGTTCACTCTCCCAGTCCTCTCCTACATTGTCATTCACAGACCGTGGCACACATTCTGCTTTTCCATCCTCATCCGTTTCCTCTTCCTCCTCTTCATAATCATCAGGCAGCATTATAGCTTCTCTGTCAGCATCGAGCTGTATTCCCAAGTCCACCTGCAGGGTGGCTCTGAGGTGCTGGATATTCCTGCATAGAGCTCGAACTGTGGAAGCAGCCCACACGCTTACGAGTGGCACACACACCAAACTCCCCTGGCGGTACAACTCAGCAGCTGGGAGCATGTGTTCAGAGGTGGTGAAATCATACTGCTCACCTTCCTGAGCCTTCAGCCATTCTGTCTTCAGCTTCTCTGCTCTGTATAATGCTTCACTAATGACAGTCCTTTGAAAGATATTGTTGTCGCAGAGGCTTGGGTAAACCACCCTGTACAGCTAACAGGAATAATAGAAGAGAAAGTTGAAATGACAGGCATGAAATTAAAACAGTCCCTCTGTCCATCACAGCATTCACTACCTACCAGCTGATATACTGTAGGCTCCTGCTCCATGTTGTTCATTTGTGCATTTAAATCACCATCAACTTTATGGAACACTCCAATCTGGGAGCAGAATCCAACATCTCTGGTATCACCAGGAGCCTCTCCTACTCCTGTGAACTCCACCGAATAGCCATATCTCCTACAAACCCCATCGGCCCTAAATAAATTAAATCAAAATATAGGTATTACAATTGGAAAGGCGTCTCAACAATGCTGTCACACTGCACTAATTTATTTCTAACTTACTAACTTATTTCACTTTCAGTAACTATTTCGATTCCTATTCTTCAAATTTTTTTTTTACATATTTTCTATCCAATTCTGTCCTATCATGTGAGTGTGTGGTAAGTGTACACCCCTTGCAGTCTAGCTCAGGGCAACACACACACTCACAGATATAGGGTGACCAGTTTGACCAATACGGAGAGCTAGATTAGATCGTAATTGCCGATAACTGATTAATGGCGATTCTTCAAAATGGATCTTCTTCTTTTGGCTGCTCCCGTTAGGAGTCGCCACAGCAGATCATCCACACTCTCTGTTGACCCCAGGTACCTGAACTTCTCCACCTTCTCCACCTCTTCTCCCTGCAACCGCACCACTCCACTGCCCTCCCTCTCATTCACACACATGTACTCTGTCTTACTCCTACTGACTTTCATTCCCC
This sequence comes from Silurus glanis, assembly GCA_014706435.1. Classification (NCBI taxonomy): domain Eukaryota; kingdom Metazoa; phylum Chordata; class Actinopteri; order Siluriformes; family Siluridae; genus Silurus; species Silurus glanis. The sequence goes on from JAAIIK010000432.1 coordinate 101,749, forward strand.
TTCTCTCCACCTCTGAATGCAACATACCTCCACCTCTCCAGGCTCTTCTCAACCGGCTCCCTACTCTCACCACAAATAACAATATCATCCGCAAACATCATAGACCACAAAGACTCCTGGGGAGCAGGAACAGCTGGAGGACCAATTTGCAACTTATTAGCTCAATTGGCAACATGATTGGGTATAAAAAGAGCCTCTCAGAGTGGCAGTGTCTCTCAGAAGTCAAGATGGGCAGAGGATCACCAATTCCCCCAATGCTGTGGTGAAAAATAGTGGAGCAATATCAGAAAGGAGTTTCTCAGAGAAAAATTGTAAAGAGTTTGAAGTTATCATCATCTACAGTGCATAATATCATCCAAAGATTCAGAGACTCTGGAACAATCTCTGTGCGTAAGGGTCAAGGCCGGAAAACTATACTGGATGCCCGTGATCTTCGGGCCCTTAGACGGCACTGCATCACATACAGGAATGCTACTGTAATGGAAATCACAACATGGGCTCAGGAATACTTCCAGAAAACATTGTCATTGAACACAATCCACCGTGCCATTCGCGGTTGCCGGCTAAAACTCTATAGGTCAAAAAAGAAGCCATGTCTAAACATGATCCAGAAGCGCAGGCGTTTTCTGTGGGCCAAGGCTCATTTAAAATGGACTGTGGCAAAGTGGAAAACTGTTCTGTGGTCAGACGAATCAGAATTTGAAGTTATTTTTGGAAAACTGGGACGCCATGCCAGCCGGACTAAATAGGATAAGGACAACCCAAGTTGTTATCAGCACTCAGTTCAGAAGCCTGCATCTCTGATGGTATGGGGTTGCATGAGTG
>JAAIIK010000432.1:116545-132880 GCA_014706435.1 Silurus glanis
ATGAAAGTTAATGTCACTGTGCAGTTTGGACTCCGGCAAGACTCGCTGTAGCAGCAGAACTAAAAGGGAGAGCCAGAAGGAAACACAGACATGAGGATCTCTGGGATAAGAGACATCCCACCAAACCCACACTGTCTTAGTGGTACTCCTTTATTACTGATCAGCCTATAGAGGTTCATGAATTGTGAATAGTAAAAGATGGTAAAGGAACTGTATCTAAACAAAATGTACGTATGAGTTCGGTTTGTGAGATTATGGATATTATCATATTGTTTGCAAATGCAAAAACAATTCATCAGCAATAGTGTTTTCATTGTTTTGCTGTACACTCCTAAGCAAGTTACCCAGTATCTAGGATTTGTAGTACAGAAGCCCCCAGACAGGTACATTTAACATCCAGACGTCCTCTGTTGCACATAGAAAATGTTACTCGAACTCAGCTGACTACTGAATTGGATAAAAACCATTAAGTTAAAAGATATGATTAGGCTGTCAGCAAGAACAGTTCATCCCCAACTCTGTGCAACTCTACGTGCCTGAATATCCAATGGGTCGGTTCTTGTGTGACATATAATATGGACAAACATTTGTGGACACCTGCGTATAAGTCTGGTATCTGCTTTCTGAACATCCCATTCCACATTTAGCTTGAATGTAATGTTATAATGACCTCCACTCTTTCAGAAAGATGTTCGTCTAGATTTCGGAGTGTGTTTGTCACGATTCATTCAGCCATAAGGGTAAAGTCAGGTACTAATGGAGACGAGGTGAGGCGGCCTGGGGTGCAGTGAGCATTCCAACTCATTCCATAGGTGTTCAATAGGGTTGGAGATCTATAGCAGGAGATTTTCCACTTCCAACTCCTAGTTCAAGTGAAGGGAACATCAGTGGTCTGGAAAAGTCAGTTGTCCCAATACTTATATGTTAGGGTTCACATATAAGGCAGCAGGTGAACATTCAGGTTTTCATGTGTTGTATGCAGGAGAAATGGACAAGTATAAGAATCTGAGTGACTTTAACCAGGGTCAGATTGTAACAGCTTGATGACTGGGTCAGAGCTGCTCCAGAACTGCAGGTCTTGTGAGATGTTCTTGGTGTGTAGTCTTTATGGGCGCTCAAGGCTCATTAATGCATATGAGGAGCAAAGACCAGCTTCTTCGATGGACAAGAGTCAGTGGACAAGTGAGCATCAACACTAGACCATGGAGCAGTGGAAGAATGAGGTCTGATGAATCACTTAGTTTTTTTGCCTCATGGACATGGACAACTGTAGCATAAGGATGCACTATTGAATTAAGCCAAGCCGATGGATGTTGGTTTTGGTTGATGTTCTGCTGGGAGACCTTGTTTCATGCGGATGCTACTTTGACATGCACCACCTGCCTAGACGTTGTTGGCAACAATGGTTTGAGACCAGCAATAAAAATAATTTGTGAGATGAGCTGCAAGGTTTGTCCCAAGCTTTATTGTGACAGCTATTTGTTGCTCTTTACAGCTCCTGGCAATAATGGACTTGCTGGAGGACACTTTCTCGAAAGCAAATCTGGTGAAGTTGCTTAAGCTGAGTGCGATCACTACAGAGCTGCTGGAGCGGGTGACCAACATCGAGAGGGTGAGTTTGCGAAAAAGATATGGGGAAAAGTCTTTTTCTGTTTTCCTTGTACTGTTCTTGGAAAATGTGAAATCCCAGCACTCTTAATCTGCCACTATTGGCCCCTAAACAAGGCCCTTAACCACGAACTGCTTAGTTGTATTCTGCCTCAATTGTAAGTCGCTTTAAGTGTTCAACGATTTCGGTAAAATTCTATTCACTGTTTTCTTTAGCTTTGAACTTCTCTGTAATAGATTCTCTAATAACAGATATTAACATTAAAATCTCCCTTGGTTTTCTATGAATTCTCCTGTTTTGGTCAGTTCTAACATTAGAAATGGCATATTTAAGATGTCTGTATTTGAATTATTTTTCAGAGATAATTCACAGCTCAAGATGCCTCAAGATGAGTAAATATTGTCAAAATGGTGTCTTTTCTTTAATTGTAAGGCTCGTTATTTTCTGGACGCAGGGATCTTTTGCAGGGCATTAAAAATGTTTATGAATACTTCACTGACTGCTTGATATTAAAATAACTCGACTCTCAAGTTTCCCTCTAATGTATATCAGTAGGACACAATATTATGAGTGGTCAAGTCTCGGGGGTTGTTATATTTCTGTTTCTTTTGGTTTTATTTCTACGTACATCTTAGTGAACTATTTATTTGCGTATAAATTATTTGTGCCATCATTTGTTGCTGCAAATCACCGACTTCTAACAAAGGGTTGTTTTTTTGTGTGCAACCCTTCAGGTATTATTTCAGAATCGTACTATTGAAGAGACTATAGAAGAGAGTGTCCCTCCAGAACCGGAAATAAGAGCAGTCGTCCCCATGACCACACCCCCACCATGGCAAGATGAGAGAAAGAGTAACGAGGCTGCAGCTTATCAGCATACAGAGGTGCGCAGGTCGTAAAGCTTTCGCAGCATACACCCAGGCCTGGAAACTTCTTGTACTTCCTTATTATCCTGTGCATTATTTTGGCTGATTTATGCTCGGCTGAAATACTGTTAAAACCTTGTGCTTTTACTTCACAAATCACAAAATGCCTCTTACGTTTATATTTAGACCTTCAACTGATTCGGAATCCAAATCACAGTCAAAGTAGAATATAACAACGATACAAATGAATGTAATAACGGCTTACAGAGGAATTTATGTCACGTGATTTGACCTGTCATTTGGACAGACTAAGTATGAAGAGAAGTTTGTCGGAGGCCTGTTAAAAAGAAAGGGGCCTGGACCAGAAGATGCTGAAACTGTACAGCATCAACAGCATCATGTGAAGCAGCAGCACCCGAAGCTGATTGTTAAGGGGATCACATACTACAAATCGGACCTGGTGCATGAGACTGAGTCAGGGGAGACTTGTGAGTAAATACAATTGGTTTCATTCATGCTCTAAATAAACTGACAGATGCATATAGAAAAGGGTTATTAAAGAAGACAAGTCCAGCTGTTATCCACATGTGCTAGTTTGTTATCCCCAATGGTTCTTGAGTGCATACAAATAGGGAACACGGTATGTTTTAGCTACAAAAATCGAATTTTTGCTAAAATCTTTTTAGCTACATTATCAAATATTTAAAGGTTTGGCCCTCTCTATACCTGATTTAATGAATTAGCCTCTGGAGCACCTTCAAGATCAAGAACACACTTTACTCACCTAATGAACATGTGCTGCTCAGCTCTATCTTTTAAACAGTAGCAAAGGAATGGAGCGCCATACGTTTAGAAGTTCCCCAATTCATTTTGATGATGATAGTGGAAAATGTTCAAAGCATATGATTTCCATAATTTCCCCTCTCAACTAACCTTCCAAAAAACTTGTTTCACACAACAATTTTCTGATCCGAGGGCTTTGATTGAAAACGTAGCGCTTTGTAATATATTTAAAATAGGAATGCTATAATCATCATATTGAGTGATTTGTTGTCTAATCTCTTTCTGTAGTGGGTGAAGACGAAAGCCACAGTGGCGATGATTCTGTAGATCTGTTTGCAGAGGAGGAACTTCTTCCTCTCAGTACACCTTTGTTCAGAACTGTCACCAAATCATGGCCAGGTTCAACTAAACCCAAGACTCCAACACAGGATGGAACAATAACACAAAGTGTGCCTAAGACTATGCTGGAACAGTCCGACTCTTCTCTGCCTGTCAAGATGAATGTGAATAATTCAGGAATTGCATTGACAAAAACATTCCAGTCCACAGAAGAAAGCTTCACCAATCTTCAAGACCTGCAGCCTTCAACTACCACAGATACTTTCAGAGTTATCCAGCCCACAACACACTCCACACCTCAAACACATGCTGGATTAGAGGAAGATATAAAGACGAGAACTCCTTCTCAGATTATGCTGAATGTGGAATCGAGTCACAAAAAGATGGAATCTAATTCAGCTTCTCCAGAAGTGCCTGGAAACATCATAGCAAGCACAGTTGCTGCTTCCATCAGTCAGTCAGAGGTCACAATGAAAGCTTTATATGAGCAAACCCACAACACTGAAACCATTTCCATGAAGAATTCCAGCCAGGCCATGGAGCAAAACACACTGTCAAGTGCGACACCATCACCAACCACTTACAGTCAAACTGCTCCCATTCCAGAAACTTATTCCACCACAGATGAACAGCACATGAAGTCCAATGCTGGGATGACAGCTACTACTACAAACTCTGGCTATACAGGAACACCTATGAACACATCACATGTAATTGAGGGTGAAAGTGATTCTAGAACAACTGGATTAATGAGCACAGAGAGACCGGTCACCAGCACCACTGGCAAACCAGTCAAACCAGGCAAACCAGGCAAATACAAAAAAACCAACATTCATTTTGTTCAAAAACAGCAAGACTCAAAACGAAAGATCATTACACTAGTGAACGATGAGGCTGTTATGAAGAAAACTCCAATACACTCAGGTAGACAAAAGCCTCTGTTTTCAATGCCTTAAAGTTGAACTACAGAAATACCATATGACTGTTGTAAGTCACAGTCTACTCTTAAGTACAATAAGAACTGTATACTAATGACGACTGATCTCTTGTTTGCAGGCGAATGCAAGGACACGCTGGCCACCATCGCAGAACCCGTAGCACACAACACTTATGGCCGTAACGAAGGTGCCTGGATGAAAGACCCATTGGCTTTTGATAATAAGATCTATGTTGCTAATTATTATTATGGCAACGGCCTGCTGGAGTTTCAGAACATGGACGTCTTTAAACAAGGTATTATTTCAGTTGCATATCCAGTGTGCAGCATTTCATTTGGAAAGTTTCTATTTTTCACAAAGCTATGCTCTTCATTTCATAGCTTTTCTCTCAGTTGTGCTACGTCCAGCAGTTAGAGTTTCAGATTTCAGCCTTCATGTGTTGCCAGGATAAAAATCCATCTGCCATCTCTCACTCTTGTTGAATATGAATATAACATTTTAAACTGTTCATACTGAGTTCATATTGATTCCAGGTCGTTTCACCAACTTCTATAAGCTGCCCTATAGCTGGCTGGGCACAGGTCATGTAGTCTTCGACGGCGCCTTTTTCTTCAACCGTGCTTTCTCACGTGACATCATCAAGTACGACCTCCGGCGGCGGCACGTGACCGCCTGGAACATGTTGCACGATGCTGCACTTGAGAGCGATGAGGCATCGTCATGGCGATGGAGAGGCCGCTCAGATGTGGAGTTGGCTGTCGATGAAAGTGGCCTCTGGGTCATCTACTCTGCGCTGGATGACGAGGGCTTCCTGCAGGAGGTGATGGTGCTGAGTCGTCTGAACCCTGCTGACCTGACTACACAGCGAGAAACCACATGGAGAACCGGGCTGAGACGGGGAATCTACGGCAACTGTTTTATCGTGTGCGGTGTCCTTTATGCCACTGACCACCATGAAGAACAGCGGGAGAACCACCTGAGCTATGCCTTCGATACACATACCAATACACAAATGACCCCTCGGCTCCCTTTTCGCAATAACTCCACTTACATTGCTCAGATCGACTATAACCCCAAAGAGAGGGCCCTGTACGCCTGGAACAACGGACACCAGATTACCTACGACGTTGTTTTCGCATACGTAGACCCGCTTTAGATTGGAATCCTTCTACAGAGGTGAAATGCTTATATATGTGTATGATATCTGGACTGTGGAGCAGTCCACTTTGCATTGTTGTATTATCCCTGATATTTCTCAATATGCTGATGTTTCTTACTGGTTATCTTCAGTCAACTCCATTATTGCCGTCTTTATAAAATTGAGCAAAATATTTTCCACCTGCAAAATCTTGCTTCTCTGGGAGAATGTACCAAAATGCAACTTCTGACATGCCATTTCAATATAGTTGTTGATTTTGAGGATTCTGCATCATTCCACCATAAAAAAACTAAACAAAACCGTGTGCATGTGGACTTTTCTCTTCAACTCACAGACATTCAAAACTTCGATTCATGGCTTGGCTCATCAGCATTTTAGAAGCTCTATGTTTGGCCTCCTGGCAGAGGCGACCAGCTTCTAACTGAAAGGTCCAGGCTTGAAATCAATCGGAATTTACAAGGACACACACTTCCACTTGTAGTTCTTTGATGTGACCCTGTGATATTTTGAACCTGAAGGTGCTTTGCTTTCCTGACTTTACTATGCAAATAAAAAACAAACAAACAGCTGTTTTCTGAATTTTATGTAGAAATTCCAAATATTAAATGGGAGTATTTAAATGTTTGGCAACAGTTCTGGAGTTATAATGCTGTCGATGTATGTCTTCATGATACTAATGTCACTTTGTTTTGCACTGCATTTGCAACAGTTAAAAAAATACAGTTTACAGTGAAAGAAATGACCATTAATATTTCAGATCACTTTTGTTTTACTTACATTGTTTGGTTATATAGTTATACTGTTCCGGTACATCCAACATCCGACTTCTGATTTTCCGCAGATAAAAGTATATATTCATATGCCTAAATATAAACAAAATTCATTGGAAAAAGTTTTCGGACACATTATAATTTTTGTTGCCATATACAGCTTTGGGATTGCAAGCGTTTTTTTCTTTCTTGCAGATTTGAAGATCTCTGCTATGGCTTTGTGGATGTTTTCGTTCCATGGTCATTAAACATCATCGAAATTTGTGCGAGATAAAAACCGATTTATGAACTGGAGGTATATTAAATAAAAAAACCAAGTGTCTGAATTCTTATTTCTCAGAGTCTACACACACATTTGAGTTCACATACAATCATGTACAGTTTAAATACAGTCACTCATGTTTTAGTCATCAGAGTGGAAGAAAATAAAAGATGTGTCGTCCTCCACACTCCAACTTATCGTTGCTCTACTGCAGATTTCTTTCTTCCCGATTGCTTTTTGATATGTTAGGAAGGAGTTGATTCTCCATGGCACGGCTGACAAGAGGATGTGGTGGTCTGCTTTTGTATCTTATCTGCGTTTTACAGTAAAACAAACCAGGAGTCAAAGAACCATCACAAAGACGCCACACTCATAGTCCAGTGTTTATTTCCGTTTCGCTTCAATTTGAAAATCAGAAATGGGGAAGTTCAATAAATGCTTTGTAACAATTACACAATATATTAATTAGTACATAAAATCGAAGAATGTAAAAGTTTGCATATGTGCCCTGCTGGACGCTTGGAAACAAAACTTCATGAGTAAACGTAGGCACAGTGCAGAAAAAGAAAAGCTCAAATAAATTCAGTTTGATACACAGAGATCCTAGAAACAGAGTATCCTGAACACAAACTAGATATTATTCCTGAGAGTTTTAATAATTACAGCTTACAGATTTTAAGACGCATCTAAAATAAGTGTTGGGGCAGTGAGGGGGGGCGGTGAGGGGCGGTAAGGGGGCAGGGGAAATAATGGACCTGTCATTTTTCAATCAGAGTGATTTTCTCAAATTCTACTCTAGATTTTATACAATTGTACTTCAATTCCAAAAAGCTCTTCTGCTATCAAGCAGAGCCCATGAGAACGCCAACAGGTGGTGAAGCATGACTGTTAGAAGGGGCAGAGTGGTAGAACGAGTCAGCCTCAGTTTCGTTGACCCGCAGGATGGGTGGGATACTGGAGGACTTGATGTGAAGGATCCTGGTGTCCATGACCTCACAGTCGATCTGCATCATCACCTCAAACTCTTTGTCTTTAATCACACTTTCTGTGGGGGAAAAAAACAAAAACTATATTTTAATCACATGCATTCACTCTTCTGAGACACACAGCTGAAGACGAGTCACATGTAGGCTTTTAAATATGTACATTTGTGTATATTGAGACTCCTTTCTATTTTCTCTTCAGAACCAGTAACTTTCTCAGCGGCTTGTGCTTCAGAATCTCCTCTGTGGGATCGGACCAGATCGGCTTGTTTTCGTTCATCACACACATCAGCGAGCCTTTCTTTTGATAGATACAAAAAAACCTGTATACTGTAAACACCCCACAACACCTTCTGCTCTGGAGAAGCACTGACCCAGTCGTCTAGGCGTCTAGACATCACAATCTATTCCAAAATTCTTTACACTTGCCCATTTTTCCCGCTTTGAACTCATCAGCTTCAAAACCCGACTGTTAACTTGCTGCCTAATATCGTCCCAGCTCTTCTACAGGAATCCACAGGATAAATGAGTGTCTCCTCACTGTGCTTTTACTTCAGGATAACCATATGAAAGCCATTTACAAGCTGTTGGAACTAAATTGATGCAGCATGTAGCTGAAAGAATTGAAAGCAGATTTCCGCACGGAAAGAAAGTGTGTCACGCTGCCACCTAAACTTCGATCAGAAAGTCGTGTTGGCATTAGTGTGTTAAAGAGAGTGGAACAGAGTGCCAACTGGCCGTACTCTAATACGCGTAAATCAATTACAAAAACTCCGCAGTTCTTTATGGAATTTGTTTGCAGTCGCAGTGTTTCTGAGAGCCGTCGGAGCTCCTACAAGGAAAACCGCCCCAGAATCAAAAATTGGAAGTAGAAGTTGTTCACAGGAAAGTTTTGGTACTGCATGCTGTCGCCATGCTCATTTATTCCCAAACTACCACAGCCTGGCAGTCTGTTTAAACGAAACTACAATGCTTGATCGGCCACATTGTATTTGCCTATGAAAATGATTTATCAACATACAGTATCTCACAAAAGTAAGTACACCCCCCACATTTCAGCAACCATTTTATTAGATCTTCTCAAGGGACAATACTATAGAAATGAAACTCTGATATATTTTAGAGTATCAATATGCATACAGCCGGTATTGTCTAAATCACTGCCAACAAAAGTGATAACAGCTGTACGGCATGTAATCATGCAAAGCCACACGTCCTATTCATCAAGTTCATGTTTTTGTCTGCTTGACAGGACCATACAAAATTGTGTATTTTGTTTTAGAGAAGTTAAAATGTGGTGCTTTGAGTACAATCCTCTCATATTGACCACGGGATGTTCAACATGGCACCTCATGGTAAAGATTCTCTGAAGATTTGAAAGGCTATTAGATCTATAACAACCTGAAACTGGCCAGGGTCATACAGAGGTTTTCCAAGACAGGTTTCACTCAGAACAGGTCTCACAAGGGTCCATTAAAAACATCGAGTCCTTGTGCTGTGCGTCAACATTATGTTTTCTGACATAATAACGACCCCAAACACACCAGCAAGATGACAACTGCTTTGCTGAGGAAGCTGAAGGTGATGGAGTGGCCAAGTATGTATCCAGACATGAACCTCTTGTTAACATTTGGATTAAAAATAAAAAACGTAGTCATAATTCCACAGTCTGAAGCTATTTCAGACCATTATCTCATCTCTTTTAAAATCTGCCTCAGTCATTGCATTACTACCTCACCACGTTATCGTGTTAAGCGTACTTTCACGTCAGCTACACCAGCGCGTTTTATCAATAATCTTCCAGAAATTACGATATTAAATAGATCTCCGTCTGACCCCGCAGAGCTCGACTGGGCCACTGAATACCTAGAATCAACGTTACGTTATACTCTAGATGATGTAGCTCCCCTTAAGACCAAAATGATCAAAAAATTAGCACAGTGGTATAATGATCATACACGCACCTTAAAACAGACCACTCGAAAATTAGAACGTAAATGGTGTTAAACAAAATGAACACTATTTCAATTAGCATGGAAGGAGAGTCTCCTAAATTATAGAAAATCTCTTAGTGCTGCTATATCAGCATATTTCTCCACCCTCATAGAAAATAACAAGCATAAACCTAGATTTTTATTCAGCACGGTAGCAAAATTAACAGGAAATAAAAGCACTGCACTAACATGCACACCATCAATAGGTTGTAATGATTTCATGAACTTTTTTAATAACAAAGTTGAAAACATCAGGCAAAAAATCCAGACGGTTAATATAAATCCAAATTATTTTACAAGTAACCCTGTAGACAGCAGTGTAATTATAACAGACAATCAATTACAAAGCTTTCTCCTATTTATGAGAATGACTTAATTTCATTAATTTCCTCATCAAAATCATCAACCTGCATTCTCGATTCCTTGCCTACAAGTTTAAACTCTTTCATTAGCACTGGTTATGTACCTAAATCCTTCAAACTGACAGTTATCAACCCCCTAATTAAGAAACCTGACCTTGACCCATGTCAGCTGTCCAACTAAAGGCCAATATCAAATCTCCCCTTTATATCCAAATTTTAGAAAAGGTTGTAGCACAGCAGTTCTGCTCACATCTACTTATGAATAACATTTTTGAAATGTATCAGTCAGGATTTCGGCCTCATCATAGCACAGAGACGGCACTAGTTAAGGTGGTAAATGGCCTGTTATTGGCCTCTGATCAGGGTTTTGTCTCTTTACTTGTTTTGCTCGACCTTAGTGCAGCTTTTGACACCATTGATCACGCTATACTACTTGCTAGACTTGAGAACGTTGTTGGAATAAAGGGAACACCTCTCTCTTGGCTCAGGTCTTATTTGACTGATCGCTATCAGTTTGTTGATGTAAATGGTGAGTTCTCCACACTCTCTGAGGTAAAGTTTGGTGTTCCTCAAGGATCTGTCTTAGGCCCACTGCTTTTCTCTTTATATATGCTGCCTCTTGGTGAAATTCAGCGTGTACGGCTGTCAATACCTCCAAAACAAAAAGCATGTGGTTTTGCCGTAGGGGTACTACGCCTCCTCCTGCCCTTAACATCACCACCTGCAAGGGGGCCACTCTAGAACAAGTCACTGCTTATAACTACTTGGGCATCTGGTTGGAAACTTCACTTTCTTTCTCTATCCACATATAAAAAGCTGCAATCTAAGGTAAAGCCAAGCTTGGTTTCTTTTACAGAAACCGCTCTTCCTTCACCACTTCTGCCAAACTTATTCCTATTCAAATGACCATTCTACCCATGTTAGATTATGGAGACACTATATATAGGGTTGCTTGCAAGTCCACCCTATCAAAACTTGATGCTCTTTACCATTCTGCTATCAGGTTTGCCACAAATGCTCCTTTCAATACACACCATTGTGCTTTATATTCATCTGTTAACTGGCCCTCCCTTCACAATCACCGTAAAATTCACTGGTTCACCTACATTTATAAGACCCTTCTCGGCCACTCACCTCCTTACTTAGGTCACTTGCTGTAGCTAAAGCCTGTCATATATAACACCCGGTCCTCACTTCATTTTCAATTAAGCATTCCTAAAACCAACTCTGGGTTTGGTCTTGCATCTTTTCAATCTGCTGCCGCTCGTGACTGGAATGCTTTGCAAAATACTCTCAAACTGGATAAATTAATTCCAATTTCATCCTTTAAAAATATTATATCATATTTGTTCACGGATATATGCAGTTGCTTCTCTACATAATTTTGTTTTAAAATGTATTTATGTAATTGTTAACATGTATGTATTTTAGCCCTATTTCCCTTTCCCTAAGTGGTTATTCCACTTGTCAGGCCGCCATTGTAAATAATAACCTGTTCTTAATGACTTGCCTGTAAAAATAAAGGTTAAACAAACAAACAAACAAAAGACCTTGGTGTGATTATTGACCCTAGTCTTTCCTTTGAGGCTCACGTGAATAATATTACCAGGATCGCCTTCTTTCACCTTAGAAATATTGCTAAAATTAGATATATGATGTCGTTACAGGATGCAGAAAAACTAGTTCATTCTTTTGTTACTTCTAGATTAGACTACTGTAACACTTTACTGTCTGGGTGTGCGAGTAAGTGCATAAATAAGCTTCAGTTAGTTCAGAGTGCAGCAGCAAGTGTCCTCACTAGATCTAGAAAATATGAGCACATCACCCCTGTTTTAATCAGTCTACACTGCTCCCAATTAAATCTCGCATTGATTATAAAATACTACTACTGACGTATAAAGCACTTAACGGTCTCGCACCGCAGTATCTGAGTGAACTTCTGTACCAGTATGATCCTCCACGCCTACTTAGATCAAAAGGTGCAGGCTATTTGTTGGTACCTCAAATAATGAAGACTACAGCAGGGGGCAGATCTTTCTCTTAAAAGCCCCACAGTTATGAAACAGCCTTCCAATCAGTGTTCGGGACTCAGACACAGTCTCAGTGTTCAAGTTGAGGTTGAAAACATATTTATTTAGTCAAGCCTTTAATCAGTAGATTTTTTCTTAGGCAGATCAGGAGGGATCATGGATATAGAGTGTTTGGTGAACTGGGATATTTGTATGCTGTCGTCCCCTCACTCTCACACGTTCACTCAGGTTTGTTGAAGGTGGTGTGGCGGGTCGTCTCTTATCCCAGAGATCCCTCATGTCTGTGTTACCTTCTGGTTCTCCCTTTTAGTTATGCTGCCATAGCGAGTCTTGCCGGAGTCCAAACTGCACAGTGACTTTAACTCTCATACAACAATAGGTACACTTAATAATCCATATCCTTCTCTTCCTGTCAACCCTCTTCTCTCTCTCTCTCTCTCTCTTTCTCTCGGTCGAGTTAAACATGCTCCTGAGGCTCCAGTGACCACTGTTCCTGCCCCTCTCCCCTCCGTAGATCTTCCCACTTTCGTTCAGTCCTGCCTCTGGATAGTGTTCTCTTCGACTGGAGGCCACTCTGTGCAGCTTGGGACGGTTTCTCATCAACGCCTTGGGTGGTTCCATGAAATTCCGTAGTAAGAATGGGAGCTTTGAGGATGGATTGAACTGTAGTTAATGTCAACAGTCTGCTACACTGACTCAGGACTACTTTTCGCTTCTGATCATCATCACTGCACCCTGCAACATTGTATATCTGCAACAAATAGACATTTGGTGCAACCCAGATGAGGATGGGTTCCCTCTTGAGTCTGGTTCCACTCAAGGTTTCTTCCTTATGCCATCTCGGGGAGTTTTTCCTTGCCACAGTCGCCACCGGCTTGCTCATCAGGGACAAACTTACTTATAAAGAACATATTCATTTTTAATCACCGCATTATCTGTGTAAAGCTGCTTTGAGACAATGTTCATTGTTAAAAGCGCTATACAAATAAAAATGAATTGAATTGAATTGAACCCTATTGAGCACCTGTAGGCCTCAAGCGGAAGGTGGAGGAGTGGAAGAGGATCCCAGCAACAACCTGTGCAGCTCTGGTGAATTCCATGCCGAGGAGGATGAAGGCAGTGTTGGATATAACAATTGTGCTCCACATATTCACACTTTAAACACAGTTTTGACAGGTTCATTTCGGGTGGACTCACTTTTGTTGGCAGTTTTGTAGACAACAATGGCTGTATGTTGAGTTCTTTTTAGAGGACAGTAAATCTGTACTGCTGTACAAACTGCACATCGACTAAAATATATCCAGGACAAAGGAAATCTACACAGATTCAGCATTGAATAAAAAACGGGCAACGCTGCCAGTAAACATTATGAACAGCTTTCTCCAGATATGATCTAACCCTCAACATTTGTTTGCCTTTCTTGCGATTGTACTAATGCTGTTGTTTAACACAGATACGAGCGTATAAACAAAGGTATACTACACAAAATATTGTATTTTTTTTCATTCATCTTTCCATATCAAACAATGAAGTGAAACAAATTGAAAAAGAAAATCTAGAGTCGAAAAACAGTTGAGCTCATAAAACTGGCCCGAAAGTAAATCTGATTACTAATGCATGCGTCACTCTAATCCACCTGGCCCAGATGTTGTGCCTTATCCAGAAAGCTCAGTGTCCCAGTCAAAGTCATATGGCTGGAAACAGAGAGTAAAATATATCTGTTCCTTCAATAGTGACCCCCAGAAAGCTTTTTGTTCTCTTTGCTTAATGCGTCGACTTAACCAAGGTTGTCTCTGAAGTATATGAGATTAAAACGAGCGCTCGTTCTCACCATTTATATTCATCGCTGGAAGCACCACTGACATCTTTGGTCTGCTTCCTCTGTTGTGGTTGGTGGCAGGAAGGAGGAGGTGATCCTGGGAAATGTGAAGGATAGTTGTTAGCGAAGACAACCTCAGATCAACATCACACATATTACACCGTGTCATTATTTCTTTTTACAAAAATCAAGCCAAAGTGGAGAAAAAGTTTACCTTAACTGTTTCCATAGGATTTAGATATAGATATAAAAGATACCAACAAAGATAACGCTCAGCAATGATCTTAGTCTACGTCTACGCTCGTCTAAAAACCCTCCGCGTCACGTTCATTTACTTTCCGGCTCTTTGAAACCGCTAAAAAAATGTGCCGTCGTTTTCGAAAGAATCCGTTTTCGCAGTCTAATCGGTGCTTTCGAATTTTTGCGAAAAGTTTTCAAAAAGCTACATTGACCAAAAAAAAGCATCTTGGCGTGGACGTAAGGCCGAAATGTAGAAAAAAAAAAAAACGTTTTCAGACGAAAAAGTGTGGACGTGGCCTTAGAAAAGCATCTGTTGCTGCCCATCAGCTTGGGAAGGGTTATAAGGCCATTTCCAAAGAAAATAATAATAATAATAATAAATAAAAAAAAATGACCAAGCTCGTCATTTTACAGCTAGGACGATTATTTACAAGTGGAAACCATTCAGGATGGTTGCCTTCCCATCTTCCCAAGAGGCATGTGGTGGTGTTCATCTGAGGGTGGATTTGCCTTATTCTAAGACCTGATGATTTTTTTTTTTTATTCCAAACTCCCACACACACAGAAACGATCAGACTCAATAGGAACACCTGGATTATGCAGTTATTCAGTCTACTGGAGATGCAGCTTTAACTGAGATGCACAGTGAAGAACGATTTTATGACTTTATACTAGTAAAGCTTTTTTCACCCCACAACATGAAAATGAACTCAATGTTTTTAGTTTTTTATTAGATTCTAGGTAAAGTCTTGAGAATAGTGTGTGTGTGTGTGTGTGTGTGTGTGTGTAAAATCCCATGAGATCAGCAGTTTCTGTTTCCTTGGGTAAAAAAAATTTTCCTTGGGTAATTCTGGCAAAAGACATCTAAAATACGAGTAGAAGTTTTGATGGTTACAAAACGCTTTGTAAGCCTATTGTTCCTCTGCTTCTGAGGAGTCACATTACCATTCCTAGGTTCCAGTCATCATTCAAGTTGTTGTGAGTGGTGACCTGATTCTACTTTCCACCTGTCCTGTGAGCATCCAGAGCACGTGTGAAAAATGTGTGCGGTATAGGATATGAGAAAAACAGATAGAAGACATGTGGCATGTTAGATCCATCTTCCACTCGCCGCTGCAGTCAAGCCTGCAGCACCACTGAAACCTGTGGAACCAAATTCCTCGAGACTTAATAGCTGCACTCAAAAGAGCATGGAGAGAAAACCTCTCTCTGGGTTTACAGAGAGCAGAAGTGAAACAGCGTTATTCTCCGATGGGTAGAAGGGAGAAGGTCCTCCAAGTCAAATCTTTCCCAGGACTCCAGGTTCTCTTCAAGCCAATAATGTTGCAATCTGCTTACATAAGCAATAAAGGGGCAATGGAAACAGTGACGATACATGTTGGAAATGTTAAAGGGGCAACATGGGAGTTGGGGGCTAAAAAAAGATAAAAAAATTCAATATTCATAAGAGATTTGAAATGGAGACCAGCATAGGATGCAAAGATCTGAAAGGAACAGAGCACAGCAGGGAGGGTGGGAACAAGAAAACACCATGGAGGCACACACCCGAAATCCCAGGAAACAAAATACATGAAAATAAATAAGCTAATAAACTCCATCCACGTCACGCTTTCCCCATTTTCTGGCATTCCGCGACTCAAAAAAAACCCAAGTTCCTGTTGTTTTTGGTGTAAACGTCTCAAAGACCTCGGAAAAAGTTCCAATAGCGAACACGCTGCCTGGTTTCGATTAGAAAGAGGAGCGATCGCGTAATCGCCTTGTAAACTACCGATAAGCAAAGCGGTCTGATTGTTTCAAACCGTCAGAGAGTTTTTAAGAGGACATGTCAACTTCTCGACCTCATTCACCAATCCTGCCAACATCTGAGCAGAAGGTGATATCAGACACCATTAATCCCTTGTTCACACACTACATGCCACAGACACCTCAGTTAAAAAGTGATCTCAGATACAACTGTATCCTTTAAAAAAAAAAAACAAAAAAAAAAAAAAACAAAAAAAAAAAACAAAAAAAACAGTGGTTTCTCATCTGACTCACCAGAAGCCACAACCCATTCCTGGACCAGACTCTGAACAAGAATTTTAAAAACAAGATGCTTTTTCGAAATTTCGTTGCCGCATCAACGGGTCTCGTGTGTGTGTGTGTGTGTGTGTGTGTGTGTGTGTGTGTGTGTGTGTGTGT
>JAAIIK010000432.1:132890-155378 GCA_014706435.1 Silurus glanis
TGTGTGTGTGTGTGTGTGTGTGTGTGTGTGTGTGTGTGTGTGTGTGTATGTGTGTAGAGCATCTATTTACACAGGGAAAACAAACAGGGCTCAGTGTTTTCAGATGCATTACTCATCTTTTTAAAAGAAATAACGGAAATACAAAACAGATTAGAACAAGCACAAGAAACACTGCGTACATAGAACCCAATATTTCCTGCGAGGGAGGGAGGATACTGTCTGGTGTTGTAACTACTAAGACATTATTCAACGCAGGTTTCCGCTTCACTTACGAAAGGAGACAAATATGTACAACAGCAATTTTGAACATTTGGTCCTCAAAGTTGACGTGTTTGAAGCAGGAGAAATGGGCGAGCGTAAGGAATTTGAGCGAGTTTGACAAAATTGTGAGGTCTAGACGACTGGGGCAGAGCATCTCCAAAACTGCAGCTCTTGTGGCATGTTCTGCAGTGTCTATCAAAAGTGTTTCACAGAAGGCTGGTCCGTGTGGTCCCTTCATCCTACAGACGAGCTCCTGTAGCTCAAATTGTTGAAGTTCATGCTGTGGATTCTCGATATTTATATATACATATAAATATATACATAAATTAGACAGCGTGTCATGCTTATGTTTGCGTCTTCGGCTGGAGTCTCATTTCTTCTTGGACCCATTTGCACACAGAGATGTTTGTCAAAGGCAAAACCCAAAGGTTCTTACTCTGAGTGAGACCATATGGTTTCTCTCTTACTTAAAGAGGGTGGGACGTTGGAGAGAGTCGCTCCCTACAGCATAACATTCCTGTTCCAACCTCACATGCTCTTCATTAATAAAATTAATTTGGGGGAGCCTGAGTTTGATGGTGGAATCGTGGTGTCTAAGAATCTAAGACACTGATTCTGGTGCATCCCTATTGCAAGCATGTGAAATGTTGCAGCCTACGTTTTTTATTTTTTACCTCACAGAAAACTTTTTTTCAGTTCACAGTTAGTGTTAGGAGATCTTTCATCATGGGATGAAGATATTCCTTCTCACCATAATCAGGTTAATCCTGAGATTTGTGTTAATCCCAGACAAATCAATGACCTCGTTATCCGTTAAAATCAGAAAGCCGAAGCAACAACATGGTCATAGTTACAGCGTTTATGTGACAAAAGTGTTTTTAACATATTTGCATCTACATTTATTTAAATATAATACACTTTTATTATTTACAAACTGACCAATAATTTGGGAGCGATATTTGATATGTAGTTTGATTTCTCGTCTCTAAACTGTTTCTCGAGCGCGTTCTCTCAGCACCGCTGCTGCTACGTGAACATACGAGTTCACCTGAGAGTCACATAGAATACCGATTTACATGGCAGAGGTAGAGCTGCAACTTCCTGCAGACAGAACAGGAAAAGAAGTAACTTAAGTAAACTGATGAAATGTATTGCATCGTATTGCAGTGAATCACCGTGTTGAAGGGAAATCAAATCGCACTGCATCATAATAGTGGTGAATCGTATCGCGTCGAACCGGGAGCTGCTTCATGTGTATCCGTGTTGTTGGCTATGATGTGAAATTCAGCCTCAGTTATGGAGACGCACATCCCTAGTTTCCATTATTAAACGCACTCTGCAAATAATTGAACTGAATTAAATCGATAAAAAAAAAGAAAAGAAAAGAAAAGAAAAGAAAAGGTTTAACAATGCCTACTCACTCTGCGGAAAGAGATCACATAGAAGGTGTCTCCTCTTCGATTGAGCTCATCAAAGAAATGGCTGTAGGTGCGGTGCGGGGCGTAGTAAACCTGCAGCTCGTTGCTTGAAAGCCTAGAAACAGGAAAACGTTCAGCCCAGGTGAAGCCTCTACCTTTCTCTATGTATCTCTAAGTGTATCTTGACATGTTGTTGGAAACACCGGTGATGTTTACTTAAAGCAGTTAAGTAGCTATAGAGAAAAAAACCCTTTTAAATAGTTCAAGTTACTTTCCCTGGAACAGCTAAAGCTTCACTACAGTCAGACAACACAACTATTAAATCCAAGTCAAAACCGGTGAAACATCACAGGCTTATTAGGCTTTTAGATATTTTCGATCACAGCACAATGACATGGGGAAAATAAAAATAGCGCATAAAAGCAGGGCGGTGAAATTCAGTCAACCTGCATACAGTTGGCTGACATTTATTTTAGAAATGTGCACATAAACAAATAACAGTTATGTCCTGTTGCCCCGTAATCCCTCGCTCCATTCCACCTGACCTGAACACCCAAAACAGACCTTCAGTCGTTCAGGTCAGGAGACTGTAGTTGTAGTGGATCGATGGTCTGTAAGAACTTATAACCAGTACGTTCACTGCTCTCGCCGAATTTCAGAACGATTTTATTAACGTTTGATTCGCGAAGCCGAGACTTCACTCGAAGTCATTAGGCTTATAACACAAGCGTGTCCGTCCGCGTAATTTAGTAAGGCGTAAATAATTATAGTTCCTGTGCGGCCCGTAATGGTTTTACGACATCACAATCAGCAGCTTCAAGTTGATCATCACTCACTTTTCAGGAGAGTCCGTGTACTGCACCGTCACGATCTGCGCCACTTCAGCCTTCTTGTTGCCCGTTTTCTTTGGGGAAAAAAAAGAAAGGAAAAAGAATGCAAAACAGTTCATTATGAAACACCGTATTTATTATTTATGCTTCGACAGCATTTCCTTTCAGTGTGGGAACAGGATTTTAATATCAATGTAGATCGAGTCTACAGAAATGGATGATCCTGGGAAAGAATCGTCCTCACAGGAAAGTGTTCTATACTTTTTATATTGAAGCAATTTGATGTTAATTTTATGTCATTTTTCTTTAGGTCATTTACTTTTTTTTCTGCCTCTTGAACGTCATGAGACAGGGAAGGTCTCTTTCAATATACACGCTACAACACATTGAAATTTTCTTCTCTGAATACCCCAAATAATTAGGAAGCTGGAGCCAGAGCTCAGGGCTGTGGTGCAGAGAGAGTCTGCAGAGAGAGTCTACAGAGAGTGTAAGGGTCTCGCTCAAGGGCCCAGCATTGACTGCCCATTATATATGTATGAAAGATGCAGAAGGAGGAGAAGGAGAGGAGGAAGACGTCTACAGAGACAGCAGGGAAAGGAGAAGTGTAGGAGAGTGGAGGTTCAGGTTGGTACTTTAAATGTTGGTACTATGACGGGTAAAGGGAGAGAGGTAGCTGATATGATGGAGAGGAGAAAGGTAGATATGTTGTGTGTTCAGGAGACCAAGTGGAAAGGGAGTAAGACCAGGAACATTGGAGGTGTTTAAACTGTTCTATCATGGTGTGGATGGAAAGAGAAATGGTGTAGGGGTGATTCTGAAGGAAGAGTGCAGTAAGAGTGTAGTGGAGGTGAAGAGAGGTTCTGATAGGGTGATGAATGTGAAGCTGGAAGTTAAAGGGGTGATGATAAACATCATCAGTGCTTATGCTCCACAAGTTGGCTGTTAGATGAAGGAGAAGGAAAAATTCTGGAGTGAGTTAGATGAAGTGGTAGATGCTGTAGCTAGGAATGAAAGATTGGTGATTGGGGCAGACTTTAATGGGCATGTAGGTGAAGGGAACAGAGGTGATGAGAAGGTAATGGGTAGGTATGGCCTTAAGGAGAGGAATGTGGAAGGGCAGATGGTGGTAGATTTTGCTAAAAGGATGGAAATGGCAGTGGTGAACACGGAGGTAAAGAAGAACTGGAGGAGAGTGAGAACTGAAAGAATAATTAGATGGTGGAAACTGAAGGAGGAAGACTGTAGTGTGAGATTCAGGGAAGAGGTCAGACAGGGGCTCAGTGATGGTAAGGAGGTGCTGGATGATTGGGCAACTACTGCAGAAGTGATGAGAGACAGATAGAAAGACACTTGGTGTGACATCTTTAAATAGAAAGGAAGACAAAGAGACGTGGTGGTGGAATGAGGAAGTGCAGGAGAGCATAAGGAGAAAGAGGTTGGAGAAACAGAATTGGGATCGACAGAGAGATAATAAAAGTAGGCAGGAGTACAAGGAGATGCGGCAGCAGGTAAAGAGGGATGTGGCGAAAGCCAAGGAAAAGGCATATGAGGAGCTGTATGAGAAGTTTGGCACTAAGGAAGGAAAAAAGGATTTGTACCGATTGGCCAGGCAGAAAGACCGAGCTGGGAAGGATGTGCTGCAAGAGCCTTAAAGGATGGAGATGGAAATGGATGGAGATGGAAATGTGTTGACTAGTGAGGAGAGTGTGTTGAGAAGATGAAGGGAGTATTTTGAGCAGCTGATGAATGAGGAAAATGAGAGAGAAAGAAGGTTGGATGGTGTGGAGATGGTGAAGCAGGAAGTGGATAGGATTAGTAAGGAGGAAGTGAGAGCATCGATTAAGAGGATAAAGATTGGAAAGTCTGTAGGACCAGATGACATACCGGTAGAAGCATGGAGATGTTTAGGAGAGATGGCAGTGGAGTTTTTAACCAGGTTGTTTAACAAGATTCTGGAAGGTGAGAGGATGCCTGAGGAATGGAGAAGGAGTGTGCTGGTACCGATCTTTAAGAATAAGGGAGATGTGCAGACCTGCAGTAACTACAGGGGAATTAAGTTGATCAGTCACACCATGAAGTTATGGGAAAGAGTAGTGGAAGCCAGGCTGAGAGAAGAGGTGACCATCTGTGAGCAACAGTATGGTTTCATGCCGAGGAAGAGCACCACATTATTTGCTTTAAGAATGTTGATAGAGAAGTATAGAGAAGGACAGAAAGAGTTGCATTGCGTATTTGTGGATTAAGAGAAAGCGTACGACAGAGTGCTGAGAGAGGAGTTTTGGTATTATATGAGAAAGTCAGGTGTGTCAGAGAAGTATGTGAGGGTGGTGCAGGACATGTATAAGGACAGTAAAGCAGCAGTGAAATGTGCAGTAGGAACGACAGACTGGTTCAAGGTGGAAGTTGGACTGCATCAAGGATCGGCTCTGAGCCCTTTCCTGTTTGCAGTGGTGATGGACAGGTTGACGGACGAGGTCAGACAGGAGTCTCCCTGGACTATGATGTTTGCGGATGATATTGTTATTTGTGGTGAGAGTAGTGAGCAGGTTGAGAAGAGCCTGGAGAGGTGGAGGTACGCGCTGGAGAGAAGGGGAATGAAAGTCAGTAGGAGTAAGACAGAGTACATGTGTGTGAATGAGAGGGAGGGCAGTGGAGTGGTGTGGTTGCAGGGAGAAGAGGTGGAGAAGGTGGAGGAGTTCAGGTACCTGGGGTCAACAGTGCAAAGTAATGGAGAGTGTGTTAGAGAAGTGAAGAAAAGAGTGCAGGCAGGGTGGAGTGGGTGGAGAAGAGTGATAGCAGGAGTGTTTTGTGATAGAAGGGTATCTGCAAGAGTGAAGGGGAAAGTGTATATGACTGTCTTGAGACCTGAGATGTTGTATGGTTTAGAGACAGTGTCACTGAGTAAAAGGCAGGAGGCGGAGCTGGAGGTAGCAGAGCTGAAAATGTTGAGGTTTTCATTGGGAGTGATGAGGATGGACAGGATTGGAAATTAGTTTATTACAGGAACAGTGCATGTAGGATGTTTTAGAGACAAGGTGAGGGAAGCGAGATTGAGATGGTTTGGACATGTGCAGAGGAGGGACATGGGGTATATCGGTAGGAGAATGCTGAGGATGGAGCCACCAGGAAGGAGGAAAAGACGAAGACCAAGGAGGAGTTTTATGGATGTGGTGAGGGAAGACATGCAGGTAGTTGGTGTGAAAGAGGCAGATGTAGAGGACAGGGTGGTATGGAGACGGATGATCCACTGTGGCGACCTCTAATGGGAGCAGCCGAAAGAAGAAGAAGAAGAAGAAGAAGAAGAAGAAGAGGAAGAAGCGGAAGAAGATCCCCTGAGTGAGCCCCTCTGCTGTTAAAACATCTTTGCTATTTCTATCACTGGGTTCGAAGAGTGAAAACTAACCAAAACTGTTATGCTGATCCTGACATTACAGACCTCTAGATAAGTGGCAGAACCGGTGTAGAAATATGGATGTTTGCTCTTTTGTGTAAGATACACTACAAAAACAGAAAGGAATCCATTAGGTGTAGTGATACTACACAGACCCAAAACCTGGAGCAGTATAAAAACGGTTTCAGATCTGAAATTAAACTCGAACACTTAGAACATAACAGAAGCAGTACCACCCTGAGAGTTACTTCTGCTGACTCATTCATTATGCTCACATGAGCTTTTTCTCTCAGAAAAAAAACCTTCAGCTTGGCTAATTGTAGGGTTCTTTACCTTCTGTCTGTAAAAGGCTATAGAACAGCCTGCAGCCCACTTGGTTACACAGTGCTGACTGGACAAATACAACATACCTTACATGCAGAAATAATTCTTGTCTCTCCAATGTTAGCAGGAAACGTGAAAGGAAATGTGTGAAATAACGCAAAGAAAGTTGAAGGTTGAAGGAAACCATGATCTGAGAGCTTTCACGGTCAATGGGACTTTATGGAAGCAGAAAGAAAAAAAGAAGCTGACTGGATAAGCGCCTTTGATCACTCGTACCGTGATGGTTCGAGCTCTGGAGTGGGTGCTGCTGTTACGCTGGTTCTTAGTGCGCTCTGCCTCGTGCCGGTGGACCCACCCCCTCAGCTCACTGGCCATCCTACACAAAAGAAGACAAAATACACAATATTTTTTAGTTACATGCAAATATACAGGACGCTAAATACGCATTTATTTTAGATCCGGTTTGTGAAGTTACTCAGCAGCACTGAAGTGAAATTCTGTTCAACTCTAGAAACCCGTGTGTGAAAATCCGAGATGATGAGCAGTTTCTGAAAAACTCAGACTGGCCCATTATATTATAAATCATACAGTATATATATTACAATGACCACTGTAGAAGAGGTAGAATATATTAGGCAGAAAGTAAACTTTCAGGTCTCAAAGTTCACATGACATCACCAACAGCCTCCACAAAACAGGGGTGAAAGAATCACAGTCCAAAAATACTTGAGAGCATCAAGAATCAAGAACCAGACAAATTTTCTGTGGAATTCACAAAAAATAAAGGGACGAGTCAAGTTTTTGACCAAAGTGAGGCAAAGGCAAGAGTGTGGAGAAAGTATGGCTCTGTTCATGACCAAAAACACACACGCTAATGGGTGAAGCATGGTGGCAGTAGTGCCATGGTTGTTTCTGGTACAGACGTGCTAACCTTTATTCATTTGACCGGTATAAAGAAAAAAGCAAAAATAAACAAAAACAAGAATCTTAAATTAAGAATGCAACAGTTGGTGATGTCACTTGCAATTTATGTTGCGGTATTATGCCACTAAAAAGTTGTTTTTACTTCACAACTTCTCTGTTCCTTTACTTTTCTCACCCAAAATATTGATTGGTCTGACAAAAGGTTTAAATATTTTAAACATCTAGATGGGGTGGGGGTGGGGTTAAAATAAGGCGTATAGTGTAGATAAAATAAAACTGTAGCAGTTTGTGGTCTGTCAGTCCTAACCTTAGACACTTGGTCCTGTTGACTGAAGGCTGGCAGGGAGGAGGAGCAGCAGGAGGAGTTCTGAGGAAGAGAGGATCTCTTTTAACCACCATGAGAGCTTTCTCCTCTGGCATCGATTCCAAGTCCTCCAGTCTAGTAAAAAGAAAAGAGGGCAAAAAACGGAACATGACAATGAGTGAAACCTACAGGGGAGAACACACATAAAACAGGCTTGGTTGGAACAGAGGACACTCACTTTTGAGAAGAATCTGTGTCGATCTTTGACGAGAAGCTTAGCAGATGTCTGCTAATGGGACCAGAAGATGGTGCAAATTTGGAGTCTGTATCTCCCTTAAAAATGCTTCCGATAGAAAGGAAAGAGACAACAAGACTAGTTAGGGAAATTAATAATGTCGCAGTGCCACAAAGGACCCGAACATGCTGAGGTTAAACTAGTAGTTCGACACATAACAGAACCTGAAACCAGCAAATAGCACCATAAAACAGCAGAAACCTTTAAATATTAAATATAAATATTCAACTATTGTTAAACTCTGACAGCAAACAGACAGAGAATGCACTCAAAGTTGATGAGTTGGAAGCAGGAAAAATGGGCAAGCATAAGGATCAGTGCGAGTTTGTCATGTCGGGAGCTTCAAATAAAAATCCCAAAACCAACAGGCAGTGACATCACCAACACCCTGCACAAAACAGGACAAACCAAGATAAACCGTAAACAAAATGATGGAAAGGCAAGAGTGTGGAGAAAGAAAGGATCTGCTCATGATCCAAAACATAGCATGGTGTAGTGTCAAGGCTGCTTCTCGAACAAAGTCGCCAATCTTTTTTTCGCAATGGAACTCATCATCACAAATGCAGTTTTATGCAACCAAAAAGTGTTTTTACTTAATAAATAAATAAATAAATAAATAAACAAACAAACTTGAGCTATTCCTATACTTTTGCTTGACCAAAAAACTGGGTGGTTTTAATGTGATCTTTATAATCCCTAATCTCCCTGTGTAATTTATGAAGACATTTCCCATGTAAACGTATCTCACCTAAAAAACGTTTTATCAGAAAATGGTTGATTTAAAAAAAACAATTTTTTTTTATAATAAACCATCCTCCCATACACGTTAAAAATCCTTCCCGTAAATGATAGTTATACGTATGACCATTCTATCATCAACTATACAGCCTGTAAGTGCATTCATCCGAACAAGAAATTTCTCACTGGAAGTCTTTACCGTGTGTGTAGTTTGTTACCTCAACGGCACGACGTTGATGGCCAAGAAAACCAGGACCACCATGAGACACACGGCTCGTCTCTTTGGTGCAGTTGCCTTCAGAATGGTGTTCTAAACACGAGCATGGGGGAGAATTCAGAAGAAAGTCAGGCGCAAGAAAATATCGTCCCTTTGGTCCTTCTGGTACAGTAAAACTGATTGCTGTGGTTATTAATCGACATATGTTAGTGCACAACTTAACTTATGTCTCTATCCATCTTTATAGAAATACTGCACGACCTACTTCATTTAAAAGACCCTCCAGTTGCCGTTTTAACGTCCCGTTTTCACTTTTCAGCTGCTCGTTCTCGGACAGCGCAACCTTCAGACGGGCCTCCAAGGTCAGCAAGTACTCCTTCTTCTTCTTCCGTGATAAAGATGCAGACTCTCTGTTCTTGATCATCCGCTGCTGCCGTCGCGACACGTTGGACTGGAAGAAAAAAAATTCATAAAAAATAAATTAGGGATTTATTTATTCCTCTTTGTTTTAGGAATATATGCAGCAATTGGTTATTATAAAATGAAGCTAAAAATAATATATTTTCTTTTCAAGTGTTTCAGATATGAGTGGGTTCTGCTGGTTGCCTGATTCAGGGAGCTTGTGGTTAACATCTGGTGCTGTAAAGTTGGCACTACTCCCACATTCCCCACACTGTTTAGTGCTACATCTGCTATTCTTAGCCTGCTAATACATAGCGCCTTCATTTAGAATGTGTATTCACAATGTGCAAATGTTTTTTTTTTTTTTACACTTCGGTTCATTCATAAGTGTACACTGCACTCAGTGGTCATGCCAAGTAGTTGAAAAACAAGAGCTGGAGATTCCAAAAATGCTGTTCTACATACCATGCAGCATTAATTGTTGGATGTGTGATATGTCGCTGTGATTCCAACTAATTTATTTTTAACTCCTCATTTTTGAACTTCCACACACTAAACTTGATGATTGCCCTAACCATGGCAATGACACTTTTCCACACAGTACCAATGGCTGCAGGCTTTTTCCTGCCAAGGTGCAAAGCCTGTAATAGAAGCTTTGCTGGAGGATAATGGCTGGTCCCATGCTGTGCTGTGGATCACAAGCAAGGATAATAAGATAATGCACTATTGCTAGATGTTCTCTGTGTCTAGGCACCAAGCACATCTTGGGACAGATCCTTCAACAGATCCTGAAAATGGGGCTCAAGGCCTTTCTAATTTTAAACAAGACCAAAATAAATGTTGGCCTCTTAGGAAGCGATGCTGTAGAAATGATATATTCCCCACAGTTTTAAACAGAACAGTCTTATTCAGGTTGTAAGATTTGGTCTAGTGTCACATGGGAACTGAAGTGGGATGGGGCCCCCTGTGTAACGTCCACCATCCAGCTTTAGTGAAGTGTTATCTTGCACTCAAGTCATTCTTGACAATTTCTGGTCTGCTCAGACAGCATTGTGACCATTAGGGCAGCAGAAGATTGATTGGCTCTTTGAAACTTGTCAGCGGAAGCTTCTCAGCTGGGCCTAAAAACTAGCCTGACTGCCAGGACTGTGCAATGGTATGGCCCTGAGGCGCTTTGTATTGTAAAATGGTATGGCCTAGAGAAAATGGTACATCTTGCAGAGCTGGACAGTCCTCTGGGTCAAAATTATATGGCCCTCACATGTAATCCCTATTTTATTTACAATGGTGATGCTGCCCAGGGTGTACAGAATTACATATCTATACCAAACAACCCTACCTCTGGACACATAATGACCACACTGCTGCTTTCACTGGTTATCCGTAGAGGTTGACTGATGCATCCGTTTTGGCAAATAAATAGTTGATTGCTTGCACTAACGGTGAAAAATCCATACCGTTAGTTTTTCCAGGTTGCGTTATACAGTACGAGAGCAACCTCTAGATGCAAATCACTGACACTGAAGTCTTTTTTCATCATTTTGCATGTAACTTTTTATTTGGAGTGCTAAATTTTTTTTTGTTTGTTTGAATGCATGTCTTTTTTTTACTCAATATTTATTAATATAATATAATCATTTAGCCCATTTTCATGATTCTGTACTGTTTATTATTTTTGTAATAAAGTTCAGTACTATTTTACATGGTATGTCGGTCGACCTTTAGTTGTAAGGACACCCTGAAGGCTTTCTCCCCAAGTTGATCTGCTGTCCTTGATTGATGATGAGATCTCATATACACAGAATTAGTTTGGCATTACATTTCTCAAACTAAATCACTAGTCATTGCTAATGTTACATAGCAATCCAAAAAAACATTTCTGAATGCAAAAGACCCAGTCACCCATACTGTATACCTTATCAGCTGGACACAGTACAAGGTCCAATGTATTTTTGGCTACGCTGCCTCTAAATGCGTATAAGGAAGCAATCACAGCGAAGCGCTGCACTGTAGACTGTCTCACTCTAAGATCTCATTTGTTTATTTCTGCCTTTCCTAGGAGGACAAAAGGGCCGATTGGACGTGGATATGAGACCATCCTGTGTTATAATCTGTTTTAAAAAAATAAAATAAAAAAAATAAAATAAAAAAAATGTACTCCTTAATCCTATACCTGACGTAGACTTGAAGTGCTAGAAGAGCTTGGGAGAGTTTCAGCAGATATTAGCCATTCAATTCTCATCTGGCTGATCATTTTCCATAGGGCCAACGACTTAAAAGTTGTTGTAAAGGTTGTAATTGTTTAGTGTATAGATCTATCGAAGCAGACAATTTAGTGAAGCGGCATGGGAATATTTGCTGAACAAATGAAATAGTTTGCACACAAGCTGGAGGCAAATCCACCACAAAACCAGAGAAACAGATAGAAAGAGAACGAGAGAGAGAGAATAAGAATGGAAGACAACAAAGCTATTACTGTTCTGGCCTGATTTGCTCCCACAGCCAGGCCTTTTTAAGTGTTTGCCCTCAGTATAGCCATAATTGAGCTGTTTGGATCCCCACTTGGTACGTTTGCATGTAATCCCCTGAGAAATAGTTCCTTACTCAGGGATTTTTGCCATGGGCAGGGTCTGGGAACAAACAAAATGCTGGATAATGAGGGGTCAACAGGCCAACAGTTAGCCTTGGATATTAAACAGGGTTAGGCTGATTTCTGGAGAAGGGAAGAATCTTTTTTTTTTTGGACTGAGACATTGAATGGTAAAGTACAGCACACACTTAAACAACTGCTAAACCAATAATCCATGGCTCAAGCAATCTAAAGCCGGTCACTACAATGGTGGTTTTTAAAACAAAAAACAAAGTAAGATTATGTGAATAAAATCGTATCAATGTGGGAATAAAGTCCAAATATTTTGAGAATAAAGTTGTAGCAATACGCATATTAATGTGATAGTATATGGAGAAAAGTCACAGAATTGCGAGAAACGTTTTGCTGTTTTGCGTACCAAATGTGAAGGATTTGTTTCAATCCTACTTTAGGTTAGGATTTCGCAAAAAAGGAAATTCTTTGTCTTTTGGCAAATCAGCACAAAGTTATAAATAGTAAACGGACACTGCAGCAGTTCGGTAGGAAACTTAATTTATTCAGAAGAATAAAATTAGACACACATTAAGGAAATTGCCTCTTTTAGGATAGTGGATAGTGATGGTTACTGCATATCTGCATGCTATTGGCAGAGGAAATGTTGTTTCTCAAGAGAATATGAGGAAGGTGATCAAAGAAATCGTCCCTGAAGGAGATGAACACCACCGCATGACTTTTTTCTTCTCATATAGCTACAACTTTAATCTCATAAATTTGACTTTATTCTTAAAATATTTTTCTCTCATATTGCTGCGACTTTATTCTCGTAATTTTGACT
The DNA here is from genome assembly GCA_014706435.1 of Silurus glanis. Classification (NCBI taxonomy): domain Eukaryota; kingdom Metazoa; phylum Chordata; class Actinopteri; order Siluriformes; family Siluridae; genus Silurus; species Silurus glanis. The sequence goes on from JAAIIK010000432.1 coordinate 145,420, forward strand.
ATTATTGATAAAAACGCCACCTGGATTTAGCTTCTCATTTCTTAAACAACCATGTCAGAATGTTAATCTGTTTCAGGAAGGTCTAATTATTGGCATGCATCAAGCAAAGAAAACATCTAAGAAGATTGCTGAAGCTACTAAAATTGGGTTAGGAAACGTCCAACGCATTATTAAAGACTGGAAGGATAATGGAGAACCATCATCTTGTTGGAAGAAATGTGGTCGACGATCGCTTAAACTTTTGGTGAAATCAAATCGTAAAAAAAAACAACAGTTGAACTCACGCCTATGTTTGTTTATTAGTGAAAGTTGGAGCATTTCCACATGCACAATGTGAAGGGAACTCAAGGGATTGGGACTGAACAGCTGTGTAGCCTTAAGAAAACCACTTACCGGTGAGGCTAATCGGAAAAAAAGGCTTCCATAAAGATTAAACTTTGGCGCAATGGAAGAAGGTCATGTGGTCTGATGAGTCCTGTTCCAGAGTGATGGGCACATCAGGGTAAGAAGAGAGGCAGAGGAACTGATGCACCCATCTTGTTTAGTGCCTACCGTACAAGCCTGTGGGGGCAGTGGTGTGATTTGAGGTCGCCGCAGTTGGTCAGGTCTCAGTTCAGCAACGTTATGTGCCCAAAGAATGAGGTCAGCTGACTACCTGAATATACTGAATAATATACTGAAAATCCCGCATTGGATTTTTTCTTCACTGATGGAAAAGGCATATTCCAAGAAGACAATGCCAGGATTCATCTGGCTCAAATTGTGAGAGTGGTTCAGGGAGCATGAGACCTCATTTTCACACATGGATTGGCCACCACAGAGTCCAAACTGTGCTGGAGAAGACTTTGCACAGCGGTCCGACTCTCCCATCATTTATACAAGATCTTGTATTTGGACAGGAATAAATGTTGTGACTTGCAGAAGCTAATCGTAAACGATGCAACGGCGAACGCGTGCAGTGATCAAAGCTAAAGGCGGTCCAACAAAATATTAGTGTGTGTGAATTATTATTTTTTTTGGACATGCAGTGTATTTTGACTTTATTTTAGTATTGCTACTACTTCTATTTTGACTTTAATCTTGTAATCTTGGATTTAAAAATATTTTCACGTGGCACTAAAACTCCGTTGTATGTTACTTGAACAAAAACTAAATAAAAAAATTTTAAGTGCCTGGTTATTTATATACATACATAAAACTACATGAAAAACTAAGTACATCATATGGTACTTGATGTGCTGGAGGACTTTATCAGTTATGCACATCATTGTGGAGGAATTTGGACTCATTCTTCGAACAATGTTGCTTCAGTTTATTGAGGTTTGCATGTATTTGTTTATGCACAGCTCTCTTAAGGCTCTTCCTCTGCATTTGAGTTGGATTGAGGTCCAGACTTTGACTGGGGCATCATACATCTGGATTCTGTTCTTTTTCATTCATTCTGTTGTAGATTTGCTGGTGTGCTTGGGATCATTGTCCTGTTGCATGGCCAAGTTTAGCTGTTGGACAAATTGAAATTCATTCTGGCTGAGGACAAAAGTGTCCACTTCTTCTTTGCACCTCATGTCATACCCACTCAGCCATGCATTCTCTTGTTACATTGCAATACTCCTGCTGAAAATCTACACTAATTAAAAAGTCTCTTTTATTCACTTTAAATGCTGCTGGTGCTGGGAAGCAGACAAGTTTTTATAGTGGGTTTCTAGGCTTTCTTTATAGGCTACCAAGGATTTAAGCAGTAAATTCACCATGAAGTCAAATTTCTATTTTATTTGTAAAAGCTCTTTCAACAATGGTCATTGTCTCAAGCAGCTTTACATATATATACAGATGACATTTAATTTACAAGTTAATCCCTAAAGGATTATCTCGGGGAAAGAACCTTGAGAGGAACCAGACTCGAACGGGAACCCATCCTCATCCGATGACAACCAATGTCCTTTCATTATAGTTCCATCTGTTCCCTGGGCAAAATTGTTCATGGCAATTGTAGTCCTAAGCGATTATAGAAAACTATTGATGTTAATAAAATAAAAAAAGAAAGAAATAGGCTTTTACTTTCACATACAGACAACAGCAGGGTGAAATTCTTATTCTTTTTTTATTCTCTCATATCCCAGCTTGTTAAGAAGCAGAGTGGGTTAAGAACCTCGCACAAGGGCCAAACAGTAGCAGCTTGGCAGTACTGGGCATTGAACCCCTGACCTCCGGATAACCTACTGAGCTACCACTTCCCTGGCCACATTAAAAATCCAAATCTATATATATGAAACTTTTCGTGGCTTTCACTAGCGGAAGAATCTCCTGTGTTAAATCTTTGTTCTTTTACAAACAGCTTCATATAAACTGGACCCAGACCTGCCCATTAATGTAGTGGAACAGTGGAACAGCTAATGCATGTTTTACACCCCTGTTTATTTTGGCCAAGCTCTAAAACCTCCTGCATTGGCAGTGAGACAGCTGTCCCGGTTCTCTGTGACTCTACAGTCTGAACTTCGATAAGCTGGTATTTATTTTTTTTTTTTTCCCCTTAACCTCATATCAAAGGCTTCCAGGTCCAGCACTTCGTTCAGCGAGACCAGGGGTCCCCAAACTACGGCCCATTTGGAACGACCCTCTGAACAATGCTCATAATATCATAACTGTATTTGATAACAAAGGTCGTCTTTCAAACTAAAAAACATCCCTTAGTTATTAATAGAGGTTTATTAATCTGCACTGAGAGTTGATATGATGTTTTTTTTGGCTTCCGGTCCGCTGTCATTACAAGAGCAGCATCTAGAGGAGAATCACCGATTGTTTTACATGCGAGACTACAAGCTGCACGGAGAGCGCTATATTATATTTATTATATATAATTAATGAATTATATATTTATTCATGAATATATTCATATTTATTGTTATTTATATATAAATATATATTTATATTAAAAAGTATCGGTTGATAAATTGGTTATCGGTACAATCCACTATCGCTCGAACTCTAGTTATTAATGTAGCCTAATTATTTGTGAGATTTACCCAGCAACCATATGCATAAGAAACTAACTGTTTTAATTTCAATAGAAATTAATATTAAAAAATTTCATTATGACCGTAATAATGCTCCTTTAATAGGCGATATATCTTGTCTGTACCGGTGCAGAACAAAATGACAAACTAATCTAGCATAAGGAGGTAAAATATATCTCAACAATAATACTGGTAGTCACTCCGGCCCATGTTATTTCCTGTTACAGTTCGACCCGCCCCCATTAAAGACAGGAAAATGTATGTAGCCCTCGCAGAAAAAAGTTTGGGGACCCCCAAGTGAGACTAACTGAAACAATCTTTTGACAAGCAATATATAGTGCATCCTGTCGACCTAATGATTCTTGGGATTAACACTTACTACTGCGGGTTTAATAATTTTTTAATACTTTCAGTTCAAAAAGTAAAACGCAAGCACTCGTATGGTCCACGTTACAGTCAAGGCGGTACAGCAGACAGACTTTCAGGCTCACAGCTGGCCAAAAGCTACAGAAACGTTTTTCCCAACCCTCATGGTCAGAAATGAAACTATTATTAAAATCATATGCGAATCAAACAGACTCCAGAGTATCGATCATAGACTAACAGCATTTTTCACAATGTCCAACCAATAGTCACTTTCTTACGATGGAGTAAGAAGAATTGTTTAAATAAATATTTCAAATCACTTCTGGGCATTTTACACAGTTTATTATTCAACTCTGATTATTTTTTTTTTTTTAACATTTCAAGTGCAAAAAAATAAAGTCTACAGGGAAAGAAACTGCTTTTCCCTCCGCCTTGCAGTGACACTGAGCTGCTGTGGGTGGTTTTTCATGGAGCTGTGCGTGCATGTGTGTCATCTGCCACGTTGGAGCAGAAATTTCTGACCCTGTGTACCTTTCAGAGGGAAAAAAAAAGGCAGCAAAAGACAAAAGCAGAAGGAGAGAGAAACAGAGACGAAAAAGAGGGACAGAGAAAAACACATAATGCTGCCCTTTCATTACACAGCATATACTATCAAACTATAGTGTACACGCCTAAACATCAATCACACAACAACTATGATGTTGGCAACACACACACACACAATTGGGTCAATTAGAAAAACCTGTTGTTGTCCCTGGTTGACTTTGTGTGATCATCGCCACAATCCTGGCTTTTTTTGCAAAATCATGACTTAGAGTCCTTAACACGCCAAAAAAAAAAAAAAGAACACTAAAACATTTTATCCAATCTCTGAGGAATTTCTGATCAATCACTGGATAAAGGAATGCACATCCAATTCCAATATGGAGCAGTTTGTGTGTGTGTGTGTGTGTGTGTGTGTGTGTGTGTGTGTGTGAGAAGATAATTTCTTTTTTATCTACATTGTACACCTAAATAAAATATTGAAAATCAGGAACAACACAAACACACATAATGCAAGCAATTCAATTCAATTTCATTTGTTTAGTGCTTTTTAACATTCATTTAAAATTCTAAAATAGGAATTTATGTGTTAGTGCTATAGGTTTATCCCTTATAAGCAGACTGCTCATCTGGCTTACCATACTGATAGTTTTTCCGGCTTATGGTCCACTGCCATTACGAGAGCGGCCTCTATAGGCGATCACTGACCAACATGCTGTTTGTTATTACAAGCGGAACGGCATGCTGCATGGAGAGCGCTGTATTATATTTATTTATAATTGATTGATTATATAATTATATCTATTAGCGAAAATATTCCTTTTACATCATTTAGCACATTTTCATGATTCAGTACTGGTTTTTATTTTATTATTTTATTATTAAGTTTTTTAAAGTTCAATATTATTTGCATGAAGTGCTTGTTTTTCTGTTACAGACCGACCTGGTCAACATTAAAGAAAGAAAAAATGATGTGGCCTTTTACAGAAAAAAGTCTGGGGACCCCCTGACCTAGAGAATAGTATCTAGATGCAAGTATCAGGCTTGCGAATTCGAATCTACCGTCACGATCTTAAACCCAAATGTCATTATTGTCTAGTTACTGTTACTATGGCTGTGTGTGTAAAATCTCCTACCATTTCTGATTTGAGTTTCTGACCATACACCTTCAAAATAAAAACTGTAACTTGGGCTGACTGAAAAATCATTCGTTATCACCATAGATGGCAAAACAACGCCCATGGATCTCACCAGAATGTACCGAAACTCCAAAGTTTAAAGGTCCAGGACTTCTCAGATTTTCTGGCTCCATACGAGTCCCCTGACAAACTCGCAACCACTTGGAACAATCTCAGGAAATAGTTTCTAATTACAGCGTTCCGTTGCTATTATCCAAGAGAGAAAACAGTGCAGCTAGTTTATTTACGACATTAAACCCAGAAACACTGTGCTCAGGTAGTTTATCTGCAAAAATCGGTGACTGAGCTGTTCTCAACACCATTTTACACATTTGCTACTTAATCAAAGATCTAATCCGCAATAGGATAAAGTTCATGGTATGTTTTAACATTGAAAATAAGGTAATGAAAAATAATTTTTCAAAGGGGAGATCACGTTCAATCCTTGCCAATTTTTGCCATTTATTATTATTATTATTTTTTTTTTTTATTGTTGTTGTATTCTACTAAAAAGCTGAGAAATAAGTATGTATCGTCATTGTACCATTGCTGAAACGTACAAATCTAATGGTGTCTTTGCACACACAGTGCTGTATATCCGCTCATGAGTTTTTTTTAAACATTTGAACATCTGTGCATCCGCAAGCACAAAAAAAGACAAAGTAATGGCGGTAAAAGCATTCAGACACCACAAGTCTGAGTAGAGTGGTGTTGCTAATTACAGCTTTGGGGAACTTGTGGTTCGAGGTTATTAGAGATTTGTAGCATTGTGGCATTTGGCTCATTCTCCCTAAACAAAACCTCAAGGTTCAATTCTCCACTCACAAATTCTATGTTTTCTATCAATCTGCAATGGGATTCATGTCAGAAGATTGGGATTGTTAAAATGTGAAAATTGTGGATTACATACTCAATTCTTCATTTTTTCTAAATCCTTTGAAGAGAAAAAGAAAGACAGACTGAGCAAACACTGAGTCCAATTAAAGCACAAATGAGCCGAATCCTTTAAACTGTGAATGTGGCGAACGCAGCTTTGCTGTTTACTGTGCTGTTGTTCTGAGAAACCCGACATGATTACAGACCTGACTTTAAATGGTGTGTATTTCAGTGAACGTGTTCCTGCATGTATGTCATAGACTTACGCCTGCACTATAACACAAATCGTTTTATAACTGTATATTCTAAATACGAGGGGTTGTGTTCTGAATGCTGCTCTGACATACATCCTTATGGCAAAACAATGTGACTCCACATTCTGGAAACCATCATCTCCTCTTCACTCCCTCAGTGAACTTCTCTTTATCTCACACCCACCCGCGTGACACGTGTCAGTCGGAGGAGGAGATTTTTTTTTTTCTGTCCCCACTGAGCACAGCCCATCAATGCAAACCATTTGATGACCAAATGTTATTATATCCAGGACCAAAGCCTCAGATTTTTTTTTTCTGCTCTCCATCTCACTTTTGTTGCTCTAATCAGCTCGACATCTGTTTAAACGAACTCGCTTGATCGTAACGATACATGATGTGCACATAAAGACCTTTTCCTTAAACGTCAGTAAAATTAGAGCTGAGCGCATCATCTGCCTCACGCAGCTCGAGAATCACACAATTGTTTTACCAACAACGCTGTTTCCAGTAGCGGGCCTGCAGGTCCAGCAAGGCCTTCTCCCCCAGCCTAAACATTACCAGAATCGCTGACTGACAAAATATTAACAACATATGTTCAGATTTTTTTTTCCATGAATATGTATTAAATTATTTCCAATAGTCTATTCTCTTCATTTCATTCTCGTTGCACTGCTTCAACGACTGCAAGTTTTAGGTTCGCATTTCTATATGATAAAATTTCAGCCACCACATCATGTTGCCAGGGTCAAAATCTGCCACGAGGCCTTCGGAATCCACAGTGCAGCTGCATGTAGCGTAAAGTACATCGTGCACAAAGGCCTTTGCTTTAAATCAATAAGATTTAGCGTTGCCAACACTGGGGCCTGGGGTCAAGCCGGCATCCAATAAGGTCAACATTTTCACCTGCTTTGATTGAATGGTCAGAGAGAGAGAGAGAGAGAGAGAGAGAGAGAGCGCACTGGTCAGAGCTCGCAACCCGCATCTGTAGCAAACTGCATAAGCTCAAATATATTAGTGTAGATTTAACAGCTACTTTTTAATTCCACAACGGCAGAGGAGATTAAATTGATTTGGTCGCAGATACAATGGTTTGAGGGTAAAAAACTTGCCCCTTTTTTCCCCTTTTCACATTAATGTCCCTGGATCCCTGGAATTAGGAGACCATCTAGTGTTAATGCATTTGATGAATGCCACAGGGCTGTCACAGAGGTCATTGTTAAAGGTTTGCTGCCTTTTTCTACAGTCCATGGTGGAGGGAAGTAAGCTGTAAGGGGTGTTGGCTAAGTTTGTGTTCAGTCTCTTAATCTAGATATTTGATTGTTTTAACCTTTTACAGTAAGCAACAATGATCAAACAATGCTATTTTTACATTTTGTGTTTTATGTCAACTATAGGGAGATGAAACCCCCAGATATCAGTCCCTCAGCCGAGACATGCTCTCAAAAACCCTCATACCTGCAGTACAAAAGAAAACGTCAAGAAAGATTTACAAGATGTGAGGGATGAGGCTGAGACTGCTGATGGCTGGACCAGTATTGCACAAGACCACTACCTGACTGTGTGAGAGAGGGCTCCATAAGAGAAAGTCCTACATACAAGGGCAGTAAACACATCCCAGACAGGGAACATTTTAGCACAAGAGAGAGGAGATATTCTTGATGAATTCAATATTAAGGACATAGTAGTTGCTGTGACAGTGGATAATGCAGCAAACATGGATGTAGCAGTAAAAAGGAGGGGTATTGAAAAAATGGCTGCTTTGCTCACACTCTCAATATTGCTGCTCAGAAGCTATACCCTTGATGTGAGAACAAGGTGGAACAGCTTGTTCCTCAGGGTGGAGCGATTCCTGGAACAGTTCCCTGCCATTTAGGCCACTTCCATGGACCCTCAGCTTACAGAACTCTGTAATTAGCTTATTCCATTTGCAGTGTGAACCATTGTGCTCATAAAACTCTAGTCTAGCTAATGAATCTGATTATGTTTTACAGACTGCAGAGTTTCTGATGAAGTTTTCAGAAAAGCAGAACAGTTTGTCAAAGGTACAAAAAACTTTACACTTCAACCCACTGCGTCTCTGCTGAAAGGAGCCCAACCTTGGGTGAGATTCTGCCAATCTTAAATAAATGCTCCCATTATGGGTCGCCACAGCGGATCATTCTGTAATATACTGCAACAGTGTTATGGAAAGAAAGTTATAGAAGAATGGCATCTATTAACAGGTTGACTTACATCATCGTCTGATGAAGGGTTCCGGAGCGGAATGCCGACAACAGGCGTGGTGGCGGCGGAGGGGGCGGGGTTTGTAGGCCTTTCCTGTGCCAGGCTGGGCATGGTGAGCACCCGGGCACCTGCAGGAACAACCTGTGGAGGCTGCAGCTGCAGAACCTGGGTGGGCTGAGAGAGCATGTTGGGATGACCTGAGCGGAGAGAAAAAAAAAAAAATTCTAATGCACATTCTGAGACTCGGACGGCACGCGGGAAAGCTGCAGAAGGTGCACATGAGGAACGCTGTCAAACAAAACGTGACTTGTTTCTCTCCATTATTTCCACCTCGGTTCACGACAGCAGAGCCACCAGGTAGAGGCGGCGGAGAGAGACAGCCCAGGCTTGGTGCACTTAACGTGATCCCAGAGTTTACACTAAAGACCAGGAGAACGAGCTGCAAACTGTCCGGCGTTTATTTTATCGCACACGGAGCACAGCTGTCAGTGTGTAGGGGAATCGCACCACGATGAGTCACGGCTGTCACGGGACATCTCCCCGAATTCCACCCTTATATCTAGCAATAAGATCATCACAGCGAATCGTCACTAGAAGAACCTAGCACTCGAGTTTTACAACCTAAACCGTGTAAAACTGTTCATAGTGACTGCAGTCCTAATCCGCATGGATCTGATTGGCCGATAGCAGATGTGCATTTAGAGTTACCTTTACAAACGTATATCCAAGATTTCAGCTAAAATGTGACTGAATGGATGACAGATTTTATTGGGTTTTAGGGGTCACGGTTATTTTGTTTGAGGTGCTGCACCACATTTGGGTTTTAAGTAATTATTTTTAACAATATACACTGTCTCAGACAGCTTTACACAGATACTGTGGCTCTCAAAGTAAGTAGAAGTTCCTTATCATTTTAAGTTTGTCCCTAAAGAACGAGCCAGTGGCGACTGTACCCAAAAAAACTCCCTGAGAAACCTTGAGAGGAACCAGACTCCAAAGGGAACCCGTATCTGGGTGGTACCAAATGTCCATTTATTACAGTTCATCATTGCTAACACGAGGCACTGAGAACTTTGGGGAGAATGTCTTCATCAGCTGCCTGGAATCCACATTGAGAAGATTTTATCATCTGTCCATTAACTCGGAGTAATAAGTAAGTACTCTGGTCGAGTCGTTTGAAGCACTTTGAGCACTTTGAGAGTTTCGCCTCTGGAACCCGGTCCTCCAACCGCTTCAAATTCTCCTGTCAAACTTCATTTGCTGCAGCCGCCCGTGCCAAACGTTGGGAATTCACATGAAAGACAATTCGGCATATTGAAACGGTTTACACTTAAATGCCAAAGCAATATTATTACGTTTCAATGATTTCAGGACACGAACCTTTGAACATATACATATATATACATATACATATACATATATATATACACACATATATATACATATACATATATATATACACACATATACATATATATACATATATATATATATATATATATATA
>JAAIIK010000432.1:165705-178652 GCA_014706435.1 Silurus glanis
TGTAAGGAGATGTGAGATGGTGTAAGATGATGTAAGGAGATGTGAGAAGGTGTAAGATGATGTAAGGAGATGTGAGAAGGTGTAAGATGATGTAAGATGAGATGAAAAGTGAGGAGATAAGAAGTGATGTGATGAGATGTGAGGAGAAGTAGTGAGAAGTGATGAGAAGTAGTGAGATGTGATGAGAAGTGATGTGATATATCTACCCCACTCTCCGTCCTGATCGATGGACATCGCTGTGTCGTTACTCATCGCTGTAGCAGTTCGGAAACTCGGCGGATCCTCGACGTTCAACAACAACTGTTTCGACATGTTTCCTCGAAGACATTAGTGACGCTGTGCCACTCAGAGAACGAAATCGAAATGAAACCTGGTTAAAAATCGCTGTCCATCATCGACATCTTGTTGCTCTTCATTTCACTTCCTGTTCTAGAGAAATCCGCACTACGTCCACGTCTGACTTCGGAATACATCTACGGCTACCGCAAAGGGCCTCGCGGTGATGAGCGTTCGCGTTTCCGAAAAATGTTTGTCGCCGCAAGATGGCAGCAAAATGCATAAAAAGCAAAAATGCATAAAAGCATACAGATACAGGTCAAGATCATGATGAGCTCAGTGATTATCACGTGATCATGTTCACATCATTATCCAAATAAAGAGAAAGAGTGATCTCAATGGTTTTATCTGATGTTGGTGCCAGATGGGCTGCTTTAGAGTCATTTTCTACACTTGCTGATCTCCTGGGATTTTCCCACAGGAGAACCTGGTGAGGAAAACAAGAGACATGGCAGACTTGTGGATGAGAGAAGCAGATTCAATCATCAAACATGCTCTTGAGGTACCAGCAATCCCTTCCCTTTCTTCTTTCCAGACCATCATAGAATAGAATAGCCTTTATTTGACACATATACATTACAGGTAGATATGTTGTGTGTTCAGGAGACCAAGTGGAAAGGGAGTAAGACCAGGAACATTGGAGGTGGGTTCAAACTGTTCTATCATGGTGTGGATGGAAAGAGAAATGGTGTAGGGGTGATTCTGAAGGAAGAGTACAGTAAGAGTGTAGTGGAGGTGAAGAGAGTTTCTGATAGGGTGATGAACGTGAAGCTGGAAGTTGAAGGGATGATGATAAACATCATCAGTGCTTATGCTCCACAAGTTGGCTGTGAGATGGAGGAGAAGGAAAGATTCTGGAGTGAATTAGATGAAGTGGTAGATGGTGTACCTAGGAAAGAACGATTGGTGATTGGGGCAGACTTTAATGGGCATGTTGGTGAAGGGAACAGAGGTGATGAGGAGGTGATGGGTAGGTATGGCCTTAAGGAGAGGAATGTGGAAGGGCAGATGGTGGTAGATTTTGCTAAAAGGATGGAAATGGCAGTGGTGAATACGTACTTTAAGAAGAAGGAGGATCATAGGGTGACGTATAAGAGTGGAGGAAGGTGCACACAGGTGGACTATGTTCTATGCAGGAGATGCAACCTGAAGGAGATTCGAGACTGTAAGGTGTTGGCAGGGGACAGTGTAGCTAGACAGCATCGGATGGTGGTCTGTAGGATGGTTTTGGAGGCGAAGAAGAAGAGAAGGAGAGTGAGGACTGAAAGAAGAATAAGATGGTGGAAACTGAAGGAGGAAGAGTGTAGTGTGAGGTTCAGGGAAGAGGTCAGACAGGGGCTCGGTGGTGGTGAAGAGGTGCTGGATGATTGGGAAACTACTGCAGGACTGATGAGGGTGGCAGCTAGAAAAGTACTTGGTGTGACATCTGGAAATAGAAAGGAAGACAAGGAGACGTGGTGGTGGAATGAGGAAGTGCAGGAGATCATAAGGGGAAAGAGGTTGGCAAAACAGAAGTGGGATAGACAGAGAGATGAGAAAAGTAGGCAGGAGTACAAGGAGATGCGGCAGCAGGTAAAGAGGGATGTGGCGAAAGCCAAGGAAAAGGCATATGAGGAGCTGTATGAGAGGTTGGACACTAAGGAAGGAGAAAAGGATTTATACCGATTGGCCAGGCAGAGGGACCGAGCTGGGAAGAATGTGCTGCAAGTTAGAGCAATAAAGGATGGAGAGGGAAATGTGTTGACTAGTGAGGAGAGTGTGTTGAGAAGGTGGAGGGAGTATTTTGAGCAGCTGATGAATGAGGAAAATCAGAGAGAGAAGGTTGGATGATGTGGAGTTGGTAAAGCAGGATGTAGATAGGATTAGTAATGAGGAAGTGAGAGCAGCGATTAAGAGGATGAAGAGTGGAAAGTCGGTTGGACCAGATGACATACCGGTAGAAGCATGGAGATGTTTAGGAGAGATGGCAGTGGAGTTTTTAACCAGATTGTTTAACAAGTTTCTGGAAGGTGGGAGGATGCCTGAGGAATGGAGAAGGAGTGTGCTGGTACCGATCTTTAAGCATAAGGGAGATGTGCAGACCTGCAGTAACTACAGGGGAATTAAGTTGATCAGCCACACCATGAAGTTATGGGAAAGAGTAGTGGAAGCCAGGCTGAGAGAAGAGGTGACCATCTGTGAGCAACAGTATGGTTTCATGCCGAGGAAGAGCACAACAGATGCCTTATTTGCTTTGAGGATGTTGATGGAGAAGTATAGAGAAGGACAGAAGGAATTGCATTGTGTATTTGTGGATTTAGAGAAAGCGTACGACAGGGTGCCGAGAGAAGAGCTGTGGTACTGTATGAGGAAGTCAGGTGTATCAGAGAAGTATGTGAGGGTGGTGCAGGACATGTATGAGCGCAGTGTGACAGCAGTGAAGTGTGCAGTAGGAACGACAGACTGGTTCAGGGTGAGGGTTGGACTACATCAAGGATCGGCCCTGAGCCCTTTCCTGTTCCTGTTCCAATCAGTGGTGATGGACAGGTTGACGGACGAGGTCAGATACGAGTCTCCCTGGACTATGATGTTTGCGGATGATATTGTGATTTGTGGTGAGAGTAGTGAGCAGGTTGAGAAGAGCCTGGAGAGGTGGAGATATGCGCTGGAGAGAAGGGGAATGAAAGTCAGTAGGAGTAAGACAGAATACATGTGTGTGAATGAGAGGGAGGGCAGTGGAGTGGTGCGGTTGCAGGGAGAAGAGGTGGAGAAGGTGGAGGAGTTCAGTTACCTGGGGTCAACAGTGCAAAGTAATGGAGAGTGTGTTAGAGAAGTAAAGAAAAGAGTGCAGGCAGGGTGGAGAAGAGTGACAGGAGTGATTTGTGATAGTAGGGTATCTGCAAAAATGAAAGGGAAAGTTTATAGGACTGTGGTGAGACCTGCGATGTTGTATGGTTTAGAGACAGTGGCATTGAGTAGAAGACAGGAGGTGGAGCTGGAGGTAGCAGAGCTGAAGATGTTAAGGTTTTCGTTGGGAGTGACGAGGATGGACAAGATTAGAAATGAGTTTATTAGAGGGACAGCGCATGTAGGACGTTTTGGTGACAAGGTGAGGGAGGCGAGATTGAGATGGTTTGGACATGTGCAGAGGAGGGACATGAGTTATATTGGTAGAAGAATGCTGAGGATGGAGCCACCAGGAAGGAGGAAAAGAGGAAGGCCAAGGAGGAGGTTCATGGATGTGGTGAGGGAAGACATGCAGGTAGTTGGTGTGAAAGAGGCAGATGTAGAGGACAGGGTGGTATGGAGACGGATGATCCGCTGTGGCGACCCCTAATGGGAGCAGCCGAAAGAAGAAGAAGAAAAAGACATTACAGCACAGTAAAATTCTTTCTTCACATTTCCCAGCTTGCCCCCCCCCTTGAGCAAAGAGAGTTAAGGCCCTTTTTCAAGGGCCCAAGAGTGACAGCTTGGTGATATGGCGGCTTGAACCCTGACCTTCTGATCAGTAACCCAGCACCTTAACCACTGAGCTCCCACTGCCCTGCATCCTGAAGCCCTACCTCTAGATGGTGTTCTTTTCAATTATAGACCACATGCTGCTGCTGAAGAGAGGTTTTCCAAATGAACAGTCTAAAAATCCATGAGGTACCTGTGGAGGGTTCAACTTTTAAACCATGAGAATGGATTTGGACGATAATTCATATTAACAGTCTGCTGAAATGGTTTAGGACTGCAGTCACCAAGAACAGTTTTACACTCAGATGTCCATCAATGAACAGTTGATATCCACAAAAATGATGGAACTGTAATGAATGGACATTTAGTGTCACCCAGATGAAGACGAGTTCCCTTTTTGAGTCTGAGAGTGAAGAATAGAGACGTCTGGGAAAAAAAAGACAGGAACAGAGAGAGAGGAACAGAGACATCAGGGACATTTAAAGACATTTTTAATCACCACATTATCTGTGTAAAGCTGCTTTGAGACAATGTTCATTGTTAAAAGCGCTATACAAATAAAAATGAATTGAACTGAATTGAATTGGGAACAGAGAGACAGGAACAAAGAGTGAAGAACAGAGACGTCTGGGAAAAAAAAGACTGGAACAGAGAGTGAAGAAGAGAGATGTCTGGGAAAAGAGAGAATGGAAAATGTCTGGACAATTGTTTCAAGCTTCATGAAGAAAGTTTTCCTTAAATCAATAATAAAAAAAGTCTTTCATTTTACATTTATTTTCTTTTTAACTGACATCGGAAAAAACACTGGGCACTACCGAGAGACGGAACAAAACATGCACATTAACCCTTTCCCAAATGTCCTGTTTCTAGAGTCTTACTCTTTATTTTTACATCAAATTCTTATTACTGATGTACACTTCCTGGGTCCTTCTTCATTGTGCGTGTTAGTTATAGATGGACACTTACAACTTACAATTCTATTACTCCATGTATTTCATCTCATTATTCACTCTACAGTGCTTGTCAAAAGTCTGGAGACATCACGTCTTTTATGGTTTTTGAGGCACATGCATGTTTTTTTTTTTAGGTCAAAAGTAAAAACACACATTAATTGGACAGTGAATGACTAAGAAAGTTTTGTGGACTGATGAATCCAATTGTGTTATTTTTGCCCCTAACAGCAGAACTTGAGAAGATGCGATCAGACTGCCTCACCCCCACAGTCAAACACGGAGGTGGAAGTGTAATGGTTTAGGGTTGTTATGGAGCTGGGAAGGTGGGAGACTTATTACTGAAAGCGAAAGAAATCCTAAAACAAGATAATGAACTGCTAGTGAACTAGTGAAGAACTAGTGAAGAACACCACTGGCAGGTTTTACAAGACACAGTATTTCAGCTAAAAGTTTAGGAGAAAAGAACTGTCTGGTGCTGATCGTCAAGCTGCTCTTCATGCTAAGGGAGGATTTTTCAATAAGTCTAAAGTGGAACATCTGGACATCTGTTTGTTGCACAAAAACAAAAGGAATATATGTTCTTTCAATCAAGTGAGGGTTATTCCCATCTTGAAGAAACCTGCTCTGGATCCATCAGACAACTACAGACCGCTATCACTTCTCTCCTTTCTTTCTAAATCTCTGGAACGTTTTTAACCAACTGTCTGTCTACAGAACAACCTCCATGATCCAGACCAGTCTGGCTTCAAAGTGGCACATTCCACAGAGATGGCCCTTTTGGCTGTTTCTGAGAAACTACATGCTGCTCAATCAGCCAAGCTGTCATCTGTACTTATCTTCCTAGACCTTTCAGCAGCATTCGACACAGTCAACCACAAGACTTTCTTATCTTCCCTCAGGAGCCTCGGTATCCGTGGAGCAGCATTGAAATGGTTTGCTTCCTATGGAAGGTCACTCATACCAGCAGCATCTGCCACATCTGCCCCACGCAGATTCTCCACTGGTGTCCCACAAGGCACAGTATTTGGTCCCCTCATTTTCTCCCTCCTACCCTCTCCATTGGTGAAGTCATATGCTCACATGAGTTTTCTTACACTACTATGCAGATGACACTCAACTCATCTTTTTTTTCCCTCCACCAGATACCACAGCTTCTGCTCGGATCTCGGCATGCTTGACAGACATATCTTCATGGATGAGTGCTCACTAATTAAAACTCAACCCCAGCAAAACAGAACTGCTGGTCATCCCAGGTGATTCATCTTCAGGTCAAGATCTCCAAATAACTCTTCATAACTCTCTGCTCTCCCCTTCAGCCACTGCTCACAACAATGGGGTGACCATGGACAATCAACTGTCCTTCTCCTCACATGTCTCTAATGTGGCTCATTCTTGTCGATTTCTTCTCTACAACATCCGAAGGATTCGACCATTTCTGCCCACGCAGGCTGCCCAGGTGCTTGTTCAGTCGCTTGTCATTTCAAGACTGGACTACTGCAACTCTCTGCTGGCAGGTCTTCCTCTGAATGCTATTCGTCCACTGCAAATTATCCAAAACGCAGCTGCACGACTTGTCTTCAATCTGCCCAAGTTCTCCCACACCACCCCACTGCTGCGCTCCCTTCACTGGCTTCCAGTAGCTGCACGTATCAGATTCAAAACACTGATGATGCCTACAAGGCCAAAAATGGACCAGCGCCATCTTACCTCAGAGACCTCATCACATCTCACACTGCACCAAGCTGTCTGAGATCCTCCAGCACTGCTCGACTGGTACCACCTTCAGAGGTAAGTATACTTCAAGGCTCTTCTCTGTTCTGGCACCGAGGTGGTGGCATGAACTTCCCCTAGATGTCCCTGGCTATCTTCAAGCGATGGGTGAAGACCCACCTCTTTCTGAAACACTTTAACACATTCCAAGTTTTGTCAAAAAAATTAATAAATAAATAAAAAATCCTCAACAGAGTTGGAGGCTGATTTATATTAAGTTTGTAATCTAGCATACCAGTGTAGATTTATTCATTGCTAGAGACACAAAGCACTTTTGTACGTCGCTCTGGACACGGATGTCTGCTAAATGCCACAAACGTAAATGTAAATGTAAAAGGAATGTATGTGTGTTTCTCAAAATCCATAAAAGATGCATAGAATGAATATCATACCGTACAGAAATGTTAAAAAAAAAAACATGGAAATGAATGAAAAGCAAATAGATGTATAGAACGAAAGCATAAAGGAGTAATATGATGTAATCTTGTGTTTAAAACACGATGTGTGGTAATGGTTATTGTCTGCCTTCAGTGTCAAGCTGAAGGTAAAGATATCCTGGAGTTGGAGCTCAGTTGGACAGCGTGCCAGCTTGCTCTTGCAGGATGTTCTTGAAAGATGTTCTGTTATGATTCTTGAATGTCAACCGGGTGAGTGACATTGCAGGACGTCGCAGGAGCAGGTGGTTCTGGTCTTAATCTCATCGGATCGTTAAGATCAGGGTCGGCTTAGCCTGAAGTGGTCTCACAAACCCTCTCCTGCACGTCATCATTTAGAAACCTGGGCCGTATCTGTCGAGTTTGGAGAGGGTTCTTAGAGAAACTAACTCGAGGATGAAGGTTGATGAAGGTGTCTGCTTAACGATGGACCAGGACGTATTTGTCTCATTGTGGACTGAGCAGATTTGCCTACTGAACATTCATAAACATCTCTCATTAGTTTTGCATGGAGATATGGTCATGTAATAGATGAAAACAGTTCCTTGTTTTGTATTGGCAGGACCCGGGGGGCACATGATTACACACAATTGCACCATTTATACAATGAGTTAAAGCGGAAATATAGGTTAAAAAATAGTAGCTATAGCCTGAGAAATGAGTGAGCAGAGTTTTTAAAGTGCTTGAGTAATCGGATTGTTCCACAGCTGCTCAGTGTGTCTGTTGGAGTATGACTCGTCAGAGTAAAGTACACACAAAAAAAAAGCAAACAAAAGCGAACCACAATAAGAAACAATGACAGCAATGAAAATCTCGAGTACAATTAACACACTTTTCTAATATACAATTACAATATAGTGTCTTTAATAACCTCCTGGATTCATAGACATATGAACTCATAGCGCCAATGTTGCGTGTGCATATACAGTAGCTGTGCAATAAACACGTACAAATACGTGAAATCCTGTTTTGTGTGTTTTTCCTGTTTGTGAACTTCTGCCCCTTATTAATGTCTACCTGTATGTTCTTGTTTGTAATTATCATTTTGTTCTCAAGTGCTTGTGCTACACCTTTGCACATACATCTCTCCTCTCTGGTTTCGTCATCGCATCATGTCAAAAAGGCACCTTGGGCGAAGTTAAAGTGACGGAATGAAGCTATTATTCGGGATTTTCAACCAGATCAGCTTTAGCTCTACAGCGTAATCGTGCTCAAACTCCACCAAATCCCAGACGGAGACCATTTTAGGATTAACAGGTTAATGTAACACAGTAGCAGCAACAAAATATTGGTCTGGATTGGATTACAGGTCTTTAGCTTCCGCTAGCCAGACAGTTTTAGGTTGCTTTAGGAACCCCAAAGTACAAATCTCTATAAGTTTGCAAGTAGATCATGTTTTTTATTTTATTATTGAATATCTACTTCTTTATTGAAACTTGAGCATGTTGGCAAAATGTAGCTCCATAATTCAAATTCACAAAATTCCTAAAGAACTAGGAAGCTACAAGTTTACCGGTCAAGATATTTGGCATATGGTTTAAAAATGAAAAGTCGGTTATTATCAAAAATGTTTCTCACCACATAATTTTAATAACAGAGAGATAAAAATATAGAATCAGGAACAGAGAGACAGTAACAGAAAAGTGGGGAATATTAGAAATAGAGACGACATGAATAGAGTGACAGGAACAAAGACATCAGAAACAGAGAGACAGTAACAGCGAAAGAGGAACAGATACATCAGGAACAGAGAGAAGGTAACAGTAAAAAAAACAACAGAGACATCAGGAACAAAGAGAGAGTAAAAGTGAAAGAGGACCAGAGAGACAGGACCAGAGAGAGAGTAACAGAGAGACAGTAACAGAGACATCAGGAACAGAGATAGTAACAGTGAAAAAGGAACAGAGAGACAGTAACAGAGAGACATTAACAGAGCGATAGTAACAGTGAAAAAGGGACAGAGAGACAGTAACAGAAAGACAGGAACAGAGACATCGGAACAGAAAAATAGTAACAGTGAAAGAGGAACAGAGAGACAGGAACAGAGAGAGAGAGGAGAAGAGAGAGGGAAACACCGAGAGAGAACAGAGAGAGAGAGAGGAGCAGAGAGAGAGCAACACAGAGAGGAATAGGAACAGAATGATAGAGGAACAGAGAGAGAGAGACAGGAACACAGAGAGAGGGGAACAGAGAGACAGGAACACAGAGAAAGAGGAACAGAGAGAGAGAGAGAGACAGGAACACAGAGAGAAAGGAACAGAGAGACAGGAACACAGAGAAAGAGGAACAGAGTGATAGAGGAACAGAGAGAGAGGAACAGAGAGACAGGAACAGAGTGATAGAGGAACACAGAGGGAGAGGAACACAGAGAGACAGGAACAGAGTGATAGAGGAACAGAGAGAGAGAGAGAGAGAGAGAGAGAGAGAGGGAGGAACACAGAGTGAGTAGCAAGAGGAAGCAGAAACAGGGCTCTCTATTCTATTGTTGGGATGATGGATATCCTTTGAGATTGATGATGTTGAAGCTTGTTGTCTTGCATTGTCTCACCAAAGCATCCATAGAGGAGAGAAGATGACTTATCATGTCTCCATGTGTGCTGGGGGAGGACGAGCTGGAGATCTGAGGTGGGGCAGAGCTTTATACAGTGTGATAAAGATGGAGTGTAGAGAAGAAGAGCAGATGGAGTAAAACCGGGGTTACAACCGAACTCAGAGGGAGAAGTGGAGAGTCAGAGTGAACGGAGGACAAAGGCAGAGTAATGCATGGAGACTCTAATGGTATTTTTCACAGACAAAAAAAAAAAATATATATATATATATATATATATATATTTATTGAAAATGAGATTTTTCATCTGATTCTCATCTGAGGCTGTGTATGAAAGTTCAGGAAGGCTTGTGGATGTGAGAGTGAGCGGTGCAGTGAGGAGTGATATGGTGTGTGTGTGTGTGTGTGTGTGTGTGTGTGTGTGTGTATGTGGATGATCCCTGTGTAATCTGCAGAGTTGTGTTAGCAGGTGGCCCGAGCCTGGTCTGGGGGAGGGACTGGCTTTCCAAGCATTGTGTAGTCAGGATTGTGTTGTGAATACAAAGGGATTACTGCATATGGTGTGTGTGTGTGTGTGTGTGTGTGTGTGTGTGTGTGTGTGTGTATTTATCTTGCGGAGACGAGGGAGTCTGGGGGATTTAAAGTGATGATGGATGTTAAGAAGGAGGGCCCGAGCAGAAGCGAATCCATTCCTTGTAGCTTGTACATCTGCCGTAGCTCATTACTGTGACGCTAACTTAAAATACTACATTAAGCTCAAATGAAATGAATTTTCATTTTAAATCAGTTCAAAATGAAATCATTGGTAAGACACAAAAAGCCCAAATCATTTTTCTTCCACCTCCATGTGTGCCTGTGGGGGTGAGGCAATCTGCTAACATCTTCTCAAGTTCTTCATTCAGAGAGAATGTCACAGTGGAACATGCACGTGTCTCAAAGTCCATAAAAGACGAGGTGTCTCCACAGACTGTAGAACTTTGGGACAGGTGTAATAAGATGTAATCGTGCCCAGTACGTTTTTTTTCCGGTGTCAGTTCAAAAAGGAAAGAAATGTGAAACGGAAGAGGCTTTTATTATTTAATTAAGTTAAATTAAAGCATTTGAAATGAGTTTGACTTGGTAGATGATTTATTGCCGCTCGTTATGTGAGCAACTACACGCCACTACAAACCCCTCCACGCAGCCTGAAACCATAAAGAACCGAAAAGTCGACAAAGCCCTTGCCCTGAACCGTGTGCCACCATGAAGCGTGGACAAAGAAAGAGACTGACAAATCACCCATTTAATCCTTCAGTTCGACTTTAATGAATTTACGTTGCGTGTCGGACAAAAGGGACGGGAGTGCGAATGAAAAGCCTTGATTGGTGTGAGATGAGTTTGGAGAAAAAAAAAAGAGGCTGTTCGTCTTTGTTTACGTCCTCCTGCCTTTTCTTTTATGCCCCGTTTACAAGAAAGCGAGTCTCGTCCTACGAAACCGACTCTCTTCAGCGCATCTCCAGCACAAAAAAGCGTCCGAGTATAAGACTGTGAAGGTTTCTGACTTCTCAATAACCTTCTGAGGATGGGGAACTAACCCCTACATGACCTCCGCTCTCCAAAAGAGAGATCTGAGGGGGAACACGAGGGGTCTGTGGAGCACACACTGAAGGACCGGGGAGATGAATGAACACACAGCTGCTCCTGGAATAATATAAGAGGAATAAGGATGTGTTAAATGAATTTAATGTTATATAGTCTACAATTATTTGATTTATAATCTACCATCAGGACAAATCAATGATCAAAGACATGATAACATTCTTAATCTTAGTAAAAAAAATGGAAAGCTTTTACCTGAGTGTGATTGCTGTGTTCACAGTAGATATATATTTACACAGATCCACAGATGGAGATGACCCCATCGTAACCGGAAATTATCGTTGATACTGAAAATAAGTCAAGACGTGGCGGATGAACTAAAAAAAATATATATATACATTCATATCGAATGAGTTAGCATGCCCAGTGGAAAAGTATACTATTCTTTGAAAACTGCAAAAGTTTCTTGGCAACTTTTACTCAGACTTTGGTGGAAAAAGTAGTGGCTCAGTGCAATGGCAGACATGAAGAATGAATATCTGCGTGTGGAGACGAACGACTCTGCTGAGGCGAAGATTGATATTGCAAGAAAAAGAGGACAAATTTTCAGGATAAATGGTGGACGTTGTTGCATTTCACTGTGTACTGTACTGGATATGGTTGGAATAGCTCAGTGGTTAAGGCTGATTGTTAGGTCATGGGTTCAAGCCCCAGTATCGCCAAGCTGCCACTTCTGGGCCCTTGATAAAGGCCCTTAACCCTCTATCATAACTGTATCTAATTTGGCAGCATATACCATGTACCATACCGTACTGTATACCATAGAGTCAGGCGTTTCTTCTATCATTTATTCTTCTCAATATGTTCTGCTTGCCATTGAACCGATGCTGAACTGTATGTTGGTGATAAGTAGATACGCCAAGTGCCAATCAAAACAGAGCGCACGCTCGACCCTGATTGCTGGATTGCTGCATGTTAGAACAGTTACGTTTTTATCTTCATAAATAAAAAAGGAACGACTAAATTCACAAAGTCTAGTTGAGTAAAAAGTAAAATATTTGACTTAGAAATGTAGTGAAGTTAAAGTAAAAGTCTGCAGTGCTTCAGTAAAGTACTGTAACGCATTAAATTCACTTCGTTACTGTTCACTACTGTACTTTCTTCTTCTTCTTCTTCTTTCGGCTTCTACCATTAGGGGGCGCCACAGCGGATCATCCTGTCTCCATACCCCCCTGTCCTCTACATCTGGCTCTTTCACACCAACTACCTGCATGTCTTCCCTCACCACATCCATAAACCTCCTTCTTGGACTTCCTCTTTTCCTCCTTCCTGGTGACTCCATCCTCAGCAGTCACTACTGTACTTTGATAAGTAAAAATATCCTTTGAATTGATGACACACCTTACTGGCGATGGTTGAAGTGCTCGTCCCTCACACCTCCCTCTCTGTGGGCCCCATGTAGGCTGAGCGCTGGAGCTGATGAAAGCCCCGGATGGACGTCCCCCCTGGTCTGGGCCCCACCCAGGCTGCGCTCCGGTGCAGTTGAATCGGTCTGGCAGTCCGGCGGCGGAATGGACGGAGATGCCGCTGTGTGACTCGGAGCCTCTCTACAGCCAGCCGAACAAGAGCCGGAACAGGAAGAGGAAGTCAGCGGAAAACACGGAATTAACCGGAAATGGACAACAGTGACCCGTATTTACATCTCAGTGAGTTTTACTCGCGTTTTCTTTGGCTCTTCCGCGCTCTTGTTTACTTTCTGTGCGTGTGCGTGTGTGCGCGCACGCGCGTGTGTGTGAAGACACGGTAGACTTTGCGCTGGAAGAAGTCACAAACTTAGAGACTCTGTGTGTGTGTGTGTGTGTGTGTGTGTGTGTGTGTGTGTGTGTGTGT
>JAAIIK010000432.1:263894-279314 GCA_014706435.1 Silurus glanis
TGTGTGTGTGTGTGTGTGTGTGTGTGTGTGTGTGTGTGTGTGTGTGTATGTGTGCGCGCGCACAAAAAAAAAAAACAAGAGTGCTGAAGGGATTGAGACAGGAGATATTATTTAATGTTTCATATTGACCAGTATTCAACGTAATTAGTCAAGTAAACATGATGTGGTGAAACTAAATGTCACACAGAGCTCAGTGGAACCTCCAGTGGTGCATCACTTGCATCATATGCTGGATTCATTTCCTCCTGTCGATCGCTGAGGATGAAGAACAAAATCAGATCAGTTCTGCTGCATTATACAGTATTCCAGATTGCTAGGTGGTGTCCTTTAATATTACTGAAGTATTTCTGCATGTGCTTGTTATCAGAAATATAACTGTGACTATAAAATGTCTATAAATTTGGACTTTTTTTGAATGTTCTTGCTGAGATTATTGACCTCAGTAGGACAGCAGTGGCTCAAATACAGATTGCAAATATGCATTTTCTGCATCCTTAAACCAAAAGAGCTCTGAGTTCTCGAGGCATCTGACATTCTGGTTAATTTGGGTTGTATAACGTGATGACAACCTGATGACAAAGGAAGGAGCCTCAGCAGCATCGTGTGGTAGACCATGGTCATGGAAACCATTGCGTGGGCACTTCATGGACTTGTCCCTTACCAAGAATCTACGCTGTTAACCTTAAGCTACCATTTTACAGTTACATCCCTGGATGGGTAGAGCCCTGGGCTATGTGTACACGACAATGATCCTGTGCATGTACCCATCAATAACCACCAAGAGAAGTTGCAGTTCAGCATTTGTTATTTCATACCCCAGAAGAACACTCCTGTGTTCCTGCCTGGAACATTTATGACCATTATTATAAACCACACAGCAACGTCTCAGAGGGGATTGTGCAATATAGAAATTGTGAGTATACAGTATGTAGACATTCTGCTTTTGTGTTTGTTTTTTGTTGACTGTTTTCTCCATCTCTGATTTGATAAGTTGTTGGGGCATCACTACCAAGACCCCACTCCAATATTGCTTCGGTTTATTCGCATGAGATTTACCTCACATTGCACATGCTAATGCTCTTGGTGAAATAGAGTACAAGGCTGCTGTGCTGGTTGGAACACTACAAGCAGTAATAAAAACTCCAGTAATAAAACTGGGAATCAGAGAGCACATAATTGCAAGTCATTTAGAGATGGACAGGCAAGCTTAGCCCAATAAATTCAGATAGTGGATTACATGCTATAAATGTGCCTGTATACTGGAAAATAACGCAGAATCATAGCACTGGTGCATAATTGGCCAAATGCATTCAAGCTACTTCTGTGGATTATGCCATAGTTCCTTCTTATTTTTTTTGCAATCATTGTTGTGAAGTTCCTCATTCTGGCTGAAGAAAGCATTTTTTTTTTTCAGAAGAAGGAGAGCTATAGGAAGAACCCTAGAAAGTGACATAGAGCTATTATTTTGCTAGTATTTTGCTTCATAAGTGATTTTCATCGTCAGCAAAACACTACGACTGGTCCTTATATTAAGAATGGTCTCTTCTTCAGATTTATAAGTTGCATTTATTAAAGTCTGGACCAGGTAACGAGGCAGAACGGTACTCGCTGTATGTACTTGTGATTCTATAATTATGTTGACAAATGCCAGGACACAGAAAAGATTGTCCAAACGATGAATTCAATCTATTCTAGGCTACCCACAGGAGGTCACAGCCGTGAAATGAACATTTACAGTATATTATTTGTACTTGCCAAGGAAATGTGCACCTGAGAATACTCCACTTGTTCTGGAAGCCCTAACATCCCCACACTTTCACATTTAATTAATATAATATAACATTGGTTAAGTCAAATGTATGTAGACATACATTTAATTCATCTGACATCACACCAATGTGCGCTTTCCAAAGCAATGCACAAAAACACAGAGCTGGTTCCTTTGCCCTTATAATAACCTACTCTATGAAAGGTTTTTCATTAGATTTTGGAGCATGGCTTTAGGGAATTTGCAGATTCTGCCACAGGAACATTAGGGAATTCAGGCATTTATGTCAAATTAGAAGACCTGGCATGGAGGTGACATTCCAGTTCTAAAAGTATTCGCTGGATACTGGAATATTGGAATGTATAACGTCGAATACATTGAAGAAATAAAATGAATGTCTTACTTTTGTCTCACTGACTTATTCCCTGTCAAACAGAAGAAAAAGACCAAAAAACATTAATACATTTAAATTCTTAAAGATTGATTTCTAAAGTTCCTGTTGTGTGTAAGAAGTGAAAAGAAAACACTTACTCGTTCTGCAATAGGAAGAGCAGAACATACAGCAGCAGATGGTAGAAAACAGTGCACATCCTGCCGATGCCATCAGCATATGTTTGAAACCTGAGAACGTAAACGTTGTATTTCTTTCATTGATTATATGCGCAGTGTATGCGTTTTGAAATTACATTACATTTCTAAAATCTAACACGGATATTACCAGTGATGGACTGTGCATTTCACAACCAGGCCTTTAGTGGTGTCCTACCTGAAACAATTCCCTCTTAATATCATCAGCATGACGCCACAGCTATAGAAAGCATTAGTATTAGAGCGAAGCGCAGTAGAACAGAGCGCTGCATCACAGACAGGAATCTCATACAGGAAGAATGAATGTCATTACTAAAGCAAAAAACAGAATTCAAGCCTCCTTTCACTGTAGCCACAGCTGCATCTCCCGCATACATCATCGCTAGAAGAAGCATCAAAATATTAACTTAAAAAAATGTCCCGGGGATTTATGTGCATTTTTTTTTCTGTGCATTATACTATAATAAATTCAAATTGAGTGTTTTTGTGCAAATTCTACAGGGGAAAAAACGCAAAAGTATAAATGCTTTATGAAAAACATGAATGTAACAACTGTTTTGAATTGTTTTGGCCGACCTTTGCTCACAATGTCCAGCTTTTCTTGAAAAGTCCACCTTGTAAACAGCCTTACCTCCAAACAAATGGCCTAATCTGTGACCAAATCAATTTCTTCTCCTCTGTCAACCATTGTGGAATGAAAACAGCTATTAAATCCACATGAATATATTTGAGCAGTTTGCTACAGATGTGGTTTGCTCTGACTAGTGCGCTCTCTGACCATCCAATCAAAGGATGTGAAAATGCCAACGTTATTGTACGCTCACTAGACAGCCCCTGAGTGGCCCAACTCAAAATTAGTTAAAGTTACAGCCTTTAAGCAACATGTACTTTACGCTACAGGTGTCTGCACTGCTGATTCTAAACTCCTCATGCGGATTATTTTGACCCCGGCAATGTGATGTGAAGGCTGAAATCTGATTGGATAGAAACTCTAACACTTGGAGAATAAAGCTATGAAATGAAGGGTATAGACTATTGGGAATATTTTAATATATACTCATGGACAAAAATAAGGACATTGTAGGGTGTGAAAGTAAGAACCACTGATGAAATCTATAAAACAATTAAAAATATTGTAGACATGCTTTTGTTTATTTTTAATAGTAAATTTTAATATTAACATTGTGTGAGTAAAAGACAATTCTCACTTGCACACAGAGGTTGGAATGGGCTCCATGAACCATCGGGTCTGCAGGTATATTCATGCACTCCCAGCAGCAGGTAGTCAGAGGGACACTGTACCGTGCAGATAGTACTGTTGCCTCTATGACAGCTTACAACGCCACCATGAGGCACACGGAGAGCCTTACACAAGATGGCTACGAGGAAGAGACCATTCAGTTTCATTTTGACAATAAGGTCAAAATATTCTGTACTGTATTTTGAAAAAGTACCTGTGCAGTTTGGGGTGCTGTGTGTCCATTGGCCAGTGTGATCACACAGGGTTGTGTGTGAACCACTCAACTCAAAGCCCTCTTCACAGCTGAAGCGACATGTAGATTTGTAGCTGTTTGTGTGCCGAGGATGGCTGCAGTCCATCCTACCGTTAATGATCGCAAGTGGGGGGCACTGAACTGTCATTGGAAAAAATGAATAAAGATAAACCTACAAAAAAATAAAAACCTACCAATAATTCATATCTACAGATATACTGTAAATGTAAATCATGTACGATGTATACTGTATAAAATGTTGGAAAACATCAGATTACCCTTTGTGCACTTTGGACCCGTAAATCCTGGATGACACTTGCATGTGTAGCTGCCGATGGTCTCCACACACTCGGCGTTCTTGCCGCAGGAATTCTCGAAACATGATGCTGCACATGAACAAGAACCAAAATAAAAATAAACCTGGATGAATTACTTGTAAATCATGCCGCCATCTTCCTTCTGAGCAGATTCTAAATGAGAAGAGAGGTATGCTGGGTTCATTTAGACTCACCCAAAAAAAGATACTATTACACCTCTAAATATTGTCCATGGTAGCTGTATATGGTAGCTGTATCACTGTATCATACAAAAATGCATACAAAAGAATGCTTTAATATATTCAAACTACTAGTCATGTGATACCAACGCCTAAACAGAGCTGTAGCTCGGGTAGCTCAGTGGTATATAATCGCTAACCATTAAGCTAAAGATATTGTCTCTATGGGCATTCTCTGGGTGAAGTGAAAGAATAAGATAAGGATAAAATAAGATGGGATAAGATCATTCACAACATTTGGCAGATGCCCCTATCCAGAGCAACATTCAATGACCTCATTTATACAACTGAGCAGTTGTGGGTTAAGGGCCCAGGTCAAGTGCCCAGACGTGGCAGCGCTGGGATTTGGGTTCACAGCCTTCTGATTAGAAGTCCAGCAGCTTAATCACTGAAATACTACTTCCCAGAAGAACGTCTGCCAAATGCAGGAAATGTAAAGGTAATAGCAGTAAGTGATTAGTTAGTTATTAGTGTGTTTTAGAAATGATATCTGGAGAAGCGCTATCTAAGCTGACAGAAAAGCAGTAGTACTGAAAAAAGCAGTTAGTGAAACTTCAATAAGTCACTTTGACTTTTGGGCATATCCTTACCATTATAGCATAAGGCATGTTTTTTTTTGGAGCAGCTGTCATCATTCCACTTGCCATTATTTTGGTTGTTATTAATGTATATTTCCACACAGTCCTCATCTTTCGTTTTGCTATTTGGTTCATTGGGAGCCCAGAATCCATTATACTCTAACTTCTTTTCTGTCCCATGCCATTTCCAAATGCCTTCAGTCTTTCGGAGACCAATCCAATAGTATTGTATTGGAAGGTGATTTTTTAGGTAGTTGTTCTCTTCTTCATTTACAATGAGCATCATTTTCTGGGATTGAGTTTTACACCATGCCTCTGCATCAGTCCAACTCATCGTCTTATTGGAATAGATGTAGGTCCAGCACAATACCTGCACTATAAAGTCATGGAAAATAAACACGTTTCAGATAACATTAGGACTGCATGTTTGAAAAATGATTTACACTACAAACCAGTCAATGGATTGGGCAGATTAGATAGATTATATATTTCTAAAGACATTTTTAATACATTTTGTTTTAGTCAATGACATTTAGTCAAAATGATATATCATAATGGCAACAAATACACTACTGGACTGTCACTTTTTGTCTATATTGCTTCATCCAGCTTCATTCCATGTATATTATGTTCTTTGAGCATGTTATCTTCTTGACATGTCTTATCCTCTGCACAATCTTGCACAGTTATACTGTATATTACTATAATATACACCATATCTTATTATCTACTGCAACTTCTGTACATGAATCACTATAACCCCTGTACATATGGACATCATACCATATCATATTTATTGTAAATAGGTCACTATGCACTTTAGATGCTAACTGCATTTCACTGGCTCAGGAATTTGGTAAAATGATGAAAAGCCCAGATTGGAAAATCGCTCATGAAGTAGGTTGAGACTCTACGATCTGTACAAAGCTTTATTAAGCATTCTGTAATAATAATAATAAAATGTGACATTCCATTATATACATTGGAAGGTTTTACCATTTACCTAATTCATTCTATAATATTAAAAAGCATTCGGACAATCCTTTAATGAGCAGCTTTGTTCCAACATTTGAGCGATAATATAAATGTGAGAAACATTTAACTGGATGACTTACCATAGGTTAAACTGAAGTACAGCAAAAGTTGTGTTTGTGCATATGGCCTCATAAATGATGTCAAACCTCCAGCCTAAATATCAGAAATGTTCAGTAGCATAAGAAATTCTAAAAATGCATAATACAATATTGTTTGTTTGGCATTATACCACATGAATATTTGTTTGTTAGAAGTGATTTAAAAAAAATACATACCATGATTTAGTCTTCTGATTCCTGAATCGATTCAGGCTGTTTGTATCTTCAGAAGTCCTTCCACTGGCACACTCGGTCTCTGTCTGGCAGCAGGTTACTTTAGACTCATTCTAATGTTGACTGGCAGCTGATGTTAAATGGCAGGATATGCTTTTGTACATGATCACAATGTAATCATTCTGACCCCATGACAGAGGGGTAAATGCTGGTCTCTAACCCTGGTGCACGAGGTAAGAAAGAATTATGTTGATGTCAGAATTTTGTTTTGTGAATTGTACCACTGTGAACAGAAAAGAATCGATTTTTCTTCTGAGAGATGACAGGAATCATTCTGCTCATAGTAATAAACTTTTTTTTCCCCACTAAATTCTCAGCATATATATCAATTTATAGAAAGGACATTTAAAAATAAGAATTTAATTCAGTTTGATTCAATTCAACTTTATTTGTATAGCAGTGGATATTGTTAAAAAAAAAACAGCTCTACAGAAGTAAATTGAATAAGAATATGATTTTGTTTTTTTTACTGAGTAGTCGCTAACAGCATCTTTTTTCCCCTCTACTGAATTTTCTTTGCATAGCACATTTAAGATTCAAGATATGTACTTTTTAATCCACTATATTTTAATAGACAATTAGTGCAACCAAATACATTTTTGCAATCACTCAACCAGCTCTGGATATGTGGTTTCACTTAATCTCAAATTAATTTACTTTGTTAATTGAAGCCCATTTAAAAAAAAAAATGCTTTACAACTTTTGTTTTTTGACCGACTGGTCTTTTTTCAGGCATTATGGTTAATAGAGTGTTGAGGTATACAGTATGTGGCACACTGTATGGGTGGGTCAGTAATTTAATGTACTAGTTCACTAGAAATTCTATCCAACTACACCAGAATATAATGTACCCTATGGAGTGTTAATATTCTAGCAGGCTGGATGTAATGATTGACTATGCCACATAGGAATTAGGGCACAGGGAACCATTCAAGAACACAAGTTTGTATTCACAATGACAAGCCAGAGATGTGACCTCCAGATTACCAAAAAAAAAAAAAAAAAGACATCTGCACAAAAATACTAAAACTTGATAGTAAAAAACATTTAGACCAGACGAGTTGTCCATAGCAAAAGTGGCTACATGCCCACCTTAATCATGACTTGATATACAACAAAATAAATGGTGAAAATAAAAATTCTTATGAAAATATCAGAGAACAGAGGGTCTATAATTAACCAAACACAGGACAGAGACTCTCTCTGGGGGTAGAGTACTACCTACACAAAAGCAAAAAGAGTTTAGTCTTGTAATAAAAATAAAGGAAAGAGAAAACAATCCAGTTAAACCAAACTGAAAAAGATAAATGAAGAAGCCTTCGTAATCAAGCAAAACCCAGAAAATCTCACTAGACAGAAACAAGTCAATAATCTAAGCAACGATATCAAAAGGTGGCACCGTTGACGGTATTCTGCAGCTTGTATGAGATACAGCCACATTGACCCAAATAGCACAAGAAGCTTGACCTGAAGTTGACTGTCCAGATCAGAACAATGCTACAGACAGAAAACACAAAGAAGGGAGGTATCTGCAAGTAGGGCTGCTTCATTCATAAAAATCAACTGCGAACCTTTTGTAACTTAAGCTGGGAAAAGATGCCCACGGCCTCAGGAACAAGCTCGACAACAGAAATTTGGGAAACTGGAAAGGGCGGGTATCAATGGACCTTCCTGCACTTCCTTCCTGGGAATTTAAATACAACCAATTAGACATCCAATTAACCACCTGTTGAGCAATACAGAGCAACAGGCAGGGAGAGGCCATTCTACCCCATTAGATGTACACATTGATTTGTGTTTTAGAAAATAAAACATCTGTTTTTAAGGAAAATAAAATGGTTATTGGCTCAAAACTAACATGTGTCTTGGTGTTGAGGACTAGTGAATCTTTGACTCTACTTTCAATATGAGTCAAATTCTCAAGTAATGTTCAAATCAGATACTCAAGAGAAGTTTTACTTGAACTTGGAGTAAGGTTTGCAGTAAGGTATCTATAGTTTTACTCAGGTATGATTGTCCCTCAGTAAGTTTGTCCCTAATGAGCAAACAAGTGGTGATGGTGCTAAGAGGAAAACTCCTTGGAATGATATAAGGAAAGAACTCAAAATCTGGGTGATGAATTGAATCCTTCGATCGATTCATTTGAGTCTATTCATAATAGTTTCATCATTGTTGAACTTCTCAACTGTTCACTGATGTACAAATGCAAAACTGCAGCAAATCGGCAAATGTATATCTAACCTATTAGACAGCATATTGTACTGCAATGGACCATTTGTAAGTACTCCAAAAAATATCAATCTGCTTTAAATCCTTATTGGTGTTTGTTCTGAATTTCTCAGCCATCACACTGCCACTGGTCGAAAAAAAAAAAAAAAAAACATACCTGGCAGACCCTCTTATCAAGAGCAACTTATATTATCTCAGTTGAACAGCTTAGCAACTGAGGGTTAAGGGACTTGGTCAAGTCCCCAGCAGGTGGTCCTGGGATTTGAACCCATGACCTTCCAATCAGAAGTCCAATTTCTTATCCACTGGGCTCCCCCTTTCCTACAATATAAATTCAGTGTTCAGGGGTAACAATTGTTCTTTCCACCTCAGCTACAGTTACAGAAAAAAAGCCCATCCATACTGGCCTGGTCATCAAAACACAGTCAATGTGTTTATCTCAGTGTTTGGCTCAATATCAATGACATACATAAAGGGAAGTAGAACAATAAAGTAACTCAGTCACTGAGCTCCACTGTGACCGAAATCAAACTGCGATCTTTCATACTCCCCTGGATTTCCTTTCTCCCGTTTTTTTTTCTCTTTCTTTTTCTAAGCTGCTTGAATAATTAGTGTGTTTTCATTAGTTTTCCTTAATTATACGAGTAAAATCGTTGATTGAGAGGTGGTAGAATAGCAGTTAAGGCATTGGACTCTGGATCTGAAGGTTGTGATTTCAAATCCCAACCACACCAAGCTGCCAATGCTGGGCCCCTGTGCAAGTCCCCTGACCCCATAGCTGCTCAGTTGTATGATAAGTGCAAATGCCATGAATGCAAATGATGACCGTTTCAGAACCCAGTAAACCCAGATTAACCCCAAGAAAACTCGCTGCTTTGAGACAATCTTCTTCTTCTTCTTTCGGCTGCTCCCATTAGGGGTCGCCACAGCGGATCATCCGTCTCCATACCACCCTGTCCTCTACATCTGCCTCTTTCACACCAACTACCTGCATGTCTTCCCTCACCACATCCATGAACCTCCTCCTTGGTCTTCCTCTTTTCCTCCTACCTGGTGGCTCCATCCTCAGCATTCTTCTACCAATATAATTCATGTCCCTCCTCTGCACATGTCCAAACCATCTCAATCTCGCCTCCCTCACCTTGTCAGCAAAACATCCTACATGTGCTGTCCCTCTAATAAACTCATTTCTAATCCTGTCCATCCTCGTCACTCCCAACGAAAACCTTAACATCTTCAGCTCTGCTACCTCCAGCTCCACCTCCTGTCTTCTACTCAATGCCACGGTCTCTAATCCATACAACATCGCAGGTCTCACCACAGTCCTATAAACTTTCCCTTTCATTCTTGCAGATACCCTACTATCACAAATCACTCCTGTCACTCTTCTCCACCCACTCCACCCTGCCTGCACTCTTTTCTTTACTTCCCTAACACACTCTCCATTACTTTGCACTGTTGACCCCAGGTACCTGAACTCCTCCACCTTCTCCACCTCTTCTCCCTGCAACCGCACCACTCCACTGCCCTCCCTCTCATTCACACACATGTACTCTGTCTTACTCCTACTGACTTTCATTCCCCTTCTCTCCAGCGCACATCTCCACCTCTCCAGGCTCTTCTCAACCTGCTCACTACTCTCACCACAAATCACAATATCATCCGCAAACATCATAGTCCATGGAGACTCCTGTCTGACCTCGTCCGTCAACCTGTCCATCACCACTGCAAACAGGAAAGGGCTCAGGGCAGATCCTTGATGTAGTCCAACCCTCACCCTGAACCACTCTGTGGTTCCTACTGCACACTTCACCGCTGTCACACTGTCCTCATACATGTCCTGCACCACCCTCACATACTTCTCTGACACACCTGACTTCCTCATACAGTACCACAACTCCTCTCTCGGCACTCTGTCGTACGCTTTCTCTAAATCCACAAATACACAATGCAATTCCTTCTGTCCTTCTCTATACTTCTCCATCAACATCCTCAAAGCAAATAAGGCATCTGTGGTGCTCTTCCTCGGCATGAAACCATACTGTTGCTCACAGATGGTCACCTTCTCTCAGCCTGGCTTCCACTACTCTTTCCCATAACTTCATGGTGTGACTGATCAACTTAATTCCCCTGTAGTTACTGCAGGTCTGCACATCTCCCTTATGCTTAAAGATCGGTACCAGCACACTCCTTCTCCATTCCTCAGGCATCCTCCCACCTTCCAGAATCTTGTTAAACAATCTGGTTAAAAACTCCACTGCCAGCTCTCCTAAACATCTCCATGCTTCTACAGGTATGTCATCTGGTCCAACCGACTTTCCACTCTTCATCCTCTTAATCGCTGCTCTCACTTCCTCCTTACTAATCCTATCTACATCCTGCTTTACCAACTCCACATCATCCAACCTTCTCTCTCTCCGATTTTCCTCATTCATCAGCTGCTCAAAATATTCCCTCCACCTTCTCAACACACTCTCCTCACTAGTCAACACATTTCCCTCTCCATCCTTTATTGCTCTAACTTGCAACACATCCTTCCCAGCTCGGTCCCTCTGCCTGGCCAATCAGTATAAATCCTTTTCTCCTTCCTTAGTGTCCAACCTCTCATACAGCTCCTCATATGCCTTCTCCTTGGCTTTCGCCACATCCCTCTTTACCTGCTGCCGCATCTCCTTGTACTCCTGCCTACTTTTCTCATCACTCTGTCTATCCCACTTCTGTTTTGCCAACCTCTTTCTCCTTATGCTCTCCTGCACTTCCTCATTCCACCACCACGTCTCCTTGTCTTCCTTTCTATTTCCAGATGTCACACCAAGTACTTTTCTAGCTGCCTCCCTCATCACTCCTGCAGTAGTTTCCCAATCACCCAACACCTCCTTAACACCACTGAGCCTCTGTCTGACCTCTTCCCTGAACCTCACACTACAGTCTTCCTCCTTCAGTTTCCACCATCTTATTCTTCTTTCAGTCCTCACTCTCCTCCTCTTCTTCTTCGCCTCCAAAATCATCCTACAGACCACCATCCGATGCTGTCTAGCTACACTGTCCCCTGCCAACACCTTACAGTCTCCAATCTCCTTCAGGTTGCATCTCCTGCATAGAACATAGTCCACCTGTGTGCACCTTCCTCCACTCTTATACGTCACCCTATGATCCTCCTTCTTCTTAAAATAAGTGTTCACCACTGCCATTTCCATCCTTTTAGCAAAATCTACCACCATCTGCCCTTCCACATTCCTCTCCTTAAGGCCATACCTACCCATCACCTCCTCATCACCTCTGTTCCCTTCACCAACATGCCCATTAAAGTCTGCCCCAATCACCAATCGTTCTTTCCTAGGTACACCATCTACCACTTCATCTAATTCACTCCAGAATCTTTCCTTCTCCTCCATCTCACAGCCAACTTGTGGAGCAT
The DNA here is from genome assembly GCA_014706435.1 of Silurus glanis. NCBI lineage: Eukaryota > Metazoa > Chordata > Actinopteri > Siluriformes > Siluridae > Silurus > Silurus glanis. The sequence continues at coordinate 275,892 of JAAIIK010000432.1, forward strand.
AGGCACTGATGACATTTATCATCATCCCTTCAACTTCCAGCTTCACGTACATCACCCTATCAGAAACTCTCTTCACTTCCACTACACTCTTACTGTACTCTTCCTTCAGAATCACCCCTACACCATTTCTCTTTCCATCCACACCATGATAGAACAGTTTGAACCCACCTCCAATGCTCCTGGCCTTACACCCTTTCCACTTGGTCTCCTGAACACACAACATATCTACCTTTCTCCTCTCCATCATATCAGCTATCTCTATCCCTTTACCCGTCATAGTACCAACATTTAAAGTACCAACCCGAACCTCCACTCTCCTACACTTCTCCTTTCCCTGCCGTCTCTGTAGACGTCTTCCTCCTCTCCTTCTCCTCCTTCGGCCAACAGTAGCCCAATTTCCACCGGTACCCTGTCGGCTAACGATACCTGTGGCGGTCGTTGTTAACCCGGGCCTCGACCGATCCGGTATGAAATTCTCATTTGTGATCCGCATATTTGATTTGGCACATGTTTTACGCTGGATGCCCTTCCTAACGCAACCCTCCCCATTTACCCGGGCTTGGGACCGGCACTAAGAGTGCACTGGCTTGTGCCTCCCTAATGGCTGGGTTCGCTGCTTTGAGACAATATTCATTGTTAAAAGCGCTATACAAATAAAAATTAATTGAATTGAATTGAAAAACTTGGGCAGAGAGGGACTCAGTTTGTGTATTGGATTCAGAAGTGGGGTTTTTTTTTTCGGTTTATTTATTTTTTCTATTTTATTTTTTGTTTTCATTTAAGTTCTTTTTTATTTTGTACACATTTGCTTTAAAAAAAAACACACAAACCACTATTATATTTATTTTGCAAATTAACATTTATTGATAAGTCACATTTTAATAGAATAAAAACACATCTTAGTACTTAAAAAAATACATAAATAAAAAAGAGGTGGCTACAATAAGCAAAATAACCACTTTAAATATATTCACAATATGACAATGAAACAGCAAAAAATAAAAAAAATAAAAAAATAAAGACAGAACATATACGTAGCTCTTCATAAACATCATGAAATTCATATACAGCACAAACAGCATAGAACAATATGCTGAATAAATTACATAATAAATACTTCCATGGAAACACAGAAGATATATTAAATAACTAAGAATGTGCAGGAAAACTTTCTTTAGGCAGTCCTACAGAGGATTGAGGATCAACCTCACTTTAGAAAACTGGCTCTCCCTTTCAGCCATGCTAGATTCTCTCTCACGTCTGCTTGAAGCTCCTTCACCTAAGAACACACTCACTACTGGTGAAGATCTCTACCACATGGCTAGCCTACAGAATGCTGAGGTTGGTACCACACAAGATACCCTAAAGTTGTTCTCACAAGGACAGTCTAAAGACTGCATTACTAAAAATATTTCAAGTTTCGTTCATTGTTCAGTCGATAGCCTCACCTAGACTTAAAGCTAAAACTTTGATATAAAAAAATAACTGATGTTTGTACTGAAAAGTCTTGTTTGACTCTTTATGGTTGGAAGAGGAATAGTTTTTGAGTCTGTTTCCTCTTAGAATATATACTTTTAGGGCATTTTGCTTTATCACACTCCATTCTGGCTCACTCACACGGGATCGAAATCCATAATCGGATTCAAATACAGCTGCTCTGTGACAATGTCCAGCATTAAAAACGCAATATAAGTATATTCATTCACTCTACAGTCGAAACTGCTGCGTGCAAAGTGGTGTTGTATGAGACCTGTGTGGAGAAAATGGAAAAAGACTTTTATTCAGTTTATTATTTGCCTCAAGCGAGAAATAATACAATATTTATATATAGTATTAATACTCTTATAGAAGAAACAGTCTAAACTTACCTAGATATAGCTTGTAGCATTATTGTCTAAATGAGACTATCAAAACTTTTGTATTGCTGGGGTGGCACATCAATGTCCGAGTTACTGGAAAACAAATTCGCATCAGACCGATCAGCATGACAACCCAATAACGACATTCAACACACATGAAGACAAACATGTAAATGCTTTGGAGAGGAATTCAAAACTCACCTAAGGTCAAACGTCTTCGCTGTAATGGAAAAAAAGAGAAGCATATCAATATATAACATTAGTGCATTGTAATATAAGCTTGTGTTTTATATTATTATATAAAATAAATACAAATGTAAAAAAAATTATAAAAAAAATTTATAAAGATAAGAATGTAGAGAAAGAGTAAAGGCAGGAATATTAAAAAAAAAAAAAAAAAACTATTACGAAGAGAGATCAGGGTCAGAGGAGGAAATAATGAATACTTTCTTTTTACCTTTCGACTTTCTGAGTCTTTTCATTATCCAGAAAGCAAAACCCAGGCTGGATAATGCAGCGGTGCTTCCTACACCAATGGTCACACCAGACACCAAAGACAAACTGTGCTCAGGGTGGACTTCTGGAAATTTAGATAAAAATAAAGAATAGATGGAAGTGAAAGATAAATAAAGGTAAAGATAATTAAATAACAATGGGCCTCCTGGTTTATAGCTCGCTATTTAATTCATGTGACCTTGTAATTGGTTTCTATCTGACAGGTTTTTTTTTTTAGGAAAATTCTGTTTATATAACATAATTATATAAATATATAATTTAAAAAGCATACAGATTCTGATAGAACCTGATTTCTACCTTTGCACTCTGGCACCTCTCCAGTCCAGTTTCCACTGAGGCTGCACATCACTATCTGGTGTCCTTGAAGCTCATAGCCATTGAGACAGCTGAAGGAACATGCAGTACTGAAAAGGTTTTCCTCTGAAGAACAGTTCATGAGACCATTGATTAGCTCTTGGAGGTAAGGACATCTCACCGCTGCGTAGAAGGAAACAATCAGGAGAACTTTAAATACAGGCAACAGTTTCAGGGGGACATGCAGCCAGACCTCATGAGTCACACATTCACAGATTTTAAACTGTTGATGAATCAATCACAGGGACACAAAGCAATAACTTTAGGCAAAGAGTGATGCCTGATATGTAGCTTAATTTATGGAATTTTCGTATCCCCTTCGAGGCATTTGGAATTCCAACATGAGAGAATATCGAAGTTACATTTGATAAAAAAAGATCGATTTGGAGAGGAAGTACCAGAAATGGCACTCGGATGGATACATTTTCTGCATGTTATTGAAACTTTGAACTAGTATGTGCTGTCACAAATCTTGCTGCATGGCCTTTTTATGATGTTGTATGTACTCTACATACATGCAACAAATGCATGTACTTGGTATAGGCATTCACTCTCCACTAGATTATGGTGCGCAGAATCAGTCCTGTTAGTTCACTGCTAAAGGTTCACTGATTCAACACTGGATAAATGAATGATCTTTGAACTGGGTTCTGTACCTGTGCATTTAGGAACATCTGCGCTCCATTCTCCTGTC
>JAAIIK010000432.1:287138-313833 GCA_014706435.1 Silurus glanis
CACACACACACACACACACACACACACACACACACACACACACACCTCAATCAAATGATTGCTTTCAAGACCTAGTGACAATATGGTTTAGGCCCAAGAGACTTCATGCTTTAAAAGCTCTTCTTAAATGTGTAGATTTTTAAAAGCAATATTCGAGTGGTTCAGAAATTAATCATGCTGACTTTTTGACAGGTTTGGGGTTGGGGGTTTGGGTTTGAATTGTGTTTACATATGCTCATCTTTAAAAAAGAAAAAAAAAAAAAAAAAGGGCCTTCAAAATCCTTTTTAGGTTGAAGAAACGGAACAAAAAACCTGCAGCCGGCAGCATCCTGGGGTCAGAAAGAGACAGTGATGAAGCATTTGGAGAAGTTTTACATGGATTAGTTTTAGACTAAATGAACTAAACCTAGAAATTTTGACCAAAAATGAACGAGTCAATTAAAGTGACCAGGAAGTGTGCGCAATATTAAAACCTCTCAGTCAGCTTCTGTATTATCATTTAAATGTCCCATGCTATACTGAGATGGTCCATTACAATATTAACATCTGATTAAGGGGTTGTTCTTATGAGAAATGTTTAGTAATTTGTGCAAATGCAAACTCTCCACACACATACATCGTCTCTAGCAGAAGCATCAATATTCACATCATCAAATGACCTTGGATTTTTCCCTGCATTTTTTTGCATTTTTTCCCCCATGCATTACGGTTTTCCTGGGGATTTAAGATGTAGGCAAATTGTGTGTTTTTGTGCAAATTCAACAGAAAAGAAAAGGCAAAAGTATAAATGGTTTATAAAAAATCTATGTCTCTGTCAGCCGTTGTGGAATGAAAAAAAAAAAAAACCAGCAATTAATTTAAATTTATGTCTCAATCTCAATGCTCTGAGATATTTTTTTTTCAGGCAAAAACACAATGCCTTATCTCTCTTATTTCAGATCATATTTTTGAAAAGTTGAGCCCTGCTATGGACAATCTAGGCCTGGAGTGTACCTGCCTTGGTGGAGGAAAGATAGAGCATGACAGCACCAGGAAGAAACTAAGAGTGTTTGGAGAGTCTACAGTAATTATACCTTAAAAATATATATACATTACATTTAAAAAAGAAAGAAAAATAGCTTTCCTTCACTCTATTTTCTGACATGTAGTCTTTACGTTTATTTTAGGGCTATGGAAAGGCTGACCATGCGGTCACAGTGGGTAAACTGGAAGCTGTCTTCAAAGACTACGAGATCACGATGGAATGAAAAGAAAGACAACAAAAAAGACAGCAAAAAGTATTTTTTAGGCATCGTATCTGTTTAACATCAGTGTGCAAATGGCCAACTTTATTACTCTCAACAATATTTGTTTCTGTGGGGAAACATGATGATTATTAGTGTGAGACCAATAAAGACTTGTACTGTCTCTGTCTTCAGTCCTCAGGGACTTAAACAATGTGTTAAAGTTCATAAAGGAAGTGAGTGTGCTTTGAAAAACAAATCCTGGCTCCATGGCAGAATGTGTGTCTACATGGGGGACAGGAAAAGTACAAATGACACACGTCGGCATCACATTTGTGTCACTTTTTTTTACATTTTCGAATATTTCTTATAAAATAAATGTGGTCGATTACATGAATGGATGCTTTAATCAAGTGCAAATTAGCTTGCAACTTCCTCTTCCTCTCATCGTCCAGCTCTGGGTTCCAGCACTTTCGGGGAACAATTGAAAAGCTTTTGAACTTGACTTGAACAGATCTTATCTGGTTTATAGGCACATGCTAACTGCATCGTTTCCCGTAACATGACTTTTATTAGCCTAAACTTATTATCCCAATAATAAAGATATCAGGAATGCAATAATAAGTCAAATATACTGTTTTAGATCACTCAGTGAGTTTAAATGAAATAGGATTATTATGACTCAATTGTAGGATTTTAAAGAATGCATGTATATTTGCATATACAGTTCCCTCTACTAATGTTGGCACCCTTTGTAATTAAATGAGCAAATGATATGATGATGTGAAAAAATTCTTTCCTCTTTAACCTTTTGATATATAAATAAAATAAGAAGTATTGAAACATTCATTTAAAAAGTTTCAATCAATGAAATTTTTTTATAAATCAACCCGGAAAAGTGTATCTATATCGTTTCACCACACTGTGAAGAGGATGGTTGGAATTGCAGAAGTTGTGCTTTTGGGCCAGAAAGTCTTCAAAACTACAATCAGATGTCTCACATCACCACAAGTTTAGAAAGGTTTCAAGAAAAAAAGCCTTTAATCAGAAAAAAAAAACAAAAAAAACAAACATGCAACTTTGCCTAAGAATAATGGAACTTCAAACAGGATCAGATACGATGGTCAGATGAAGCCAAAACTGAGCTTTGTGGCAATAAACAAATTAGGTGGCTTTGGTGCACATACAGGGGCAGCCATGTTTTTTTATCAGAGGACATTTTGTTAGGACTCTATCACATATCAACCAATATTAGATCGGCCAGAAAGCTTAAAATCAGACATGGGTGGATCTTCCAGTGGGACAATGATCCAAACGATATAATAAAACCAACGTTATAAATTGTTAACGGACCACAAATACATGATACAAGGAGACTTCTCTGGGAGGTAGCACAAAGTACTCAATAATAGATTCCCAAGAATTGTGGCGCACATATATTTAACTAAGCCATATATCTTTTATGAAACTTTGTTGTGTTTACAATTGCTTGATATCCATACATATTTTACTGCATTCTTTGCTCATATTTACCAGCAGGTGCCTATATAAGTGAAGGGAACTGTAGGTAATGTGAAAAATTCTTGGCTCTAAATAAGTCCTGCAAAGATACTTATATACAAAAGATAAATAGAAATCAACCAGAAAAATATCAAATTAATATTTTCGCAAAAAAAAAAATCGCACTCACCGACTTTTTTTTTTATTGAGAGGTGGTTTATTAGTAATTTTACTCTTGAATTAATAATTTTAATTCAGTAATATACATGTAGAGGGTCAGGAAGAAGGAAGAAAACTCCTTTTAGAACGAGACTTCTTACAATAACCTAATCAAGGTTGTGTTCTCGTAAGTGGAGGGATCACAGGAAGCTTTTAATGTGCCAGGAAGCAGGAGATGACAGGAAGCCTCATGCAGTTTAATAAAGGGGTGTTTTTGCTTTCAAATTCTCACCTAAGGGAATTCCAGGGTTCTTCTTTCTATTCAACACGAGTCTAATGACTATAACATAGAAATGGCAAGACCAGAATTGGCCTTACTGAGCCACTAAAAATGTGTAGGCATTTCTAAGATGATTTTTCAAATGATTTTCTGCAGGGATGAAGTACTCTCAAGACCGGTATCGTTAATACCAACACCAATACTAAAACTTATATATATATATATATATATATATATATATATATATATATATATATATAAAAATTAATTTGTATTTGATCGAGTGAAATAGGGTTTTGATGAAAGACACCCATTACAGAATCAACCTCTTCCATTCAAAACTCTTCACCACAATGGGAAAGACCAAAGAGCTGTCAAAGGAGATCAGGGACAAGATTGTAGACCTGCACAAGGTTGGAATGAGCTATGACCTTCCATGAAAAAGACTTCATCTGGATGCAAGCATATGTTGCTCTAAAACCTTTATATACGTTTCAGCATTTCAGATGTGGAAGCAGCCTATTCCATAGACATTAATGCACCCAGAGATGCCAGTTTTTGAACTGAGCACTGATCAAATGCCAGATGGTTTTCCACATCAACTCAGTCTATTTGAAAGCTTTGTCCCAGAGAAGATGGTGACATTTCTGAATCATGTTCTTCATTTTCTTTTTTGCATGATCAATCGTGTTCACAGACAATGATTCTGAAGGTGTTTTTGAGCCCAGGTTTCCATCATGGAATCAAGCCTGTTTTAATGCAGTTGTGCCTGAGAGCCAAATGATCACAGGCATGCATTATTGATTTTTGCTGATATTCGCTGTTTCTTTTTAACACTTTTTTAAGCCTTTTGTTAACCCTTAACAATTTCTTTTGAGACGCTTTGCTGCCATCAAATTCAAGTTTTTCTTACAAACGGAACATTTGATGTGCTTTCTATGTTCTATTGTGAATAAAATATGGATTCATGAGATTTGCAAAGCCCAACTGTTTTTGAAATTGGGGTTGGATAAAATGCTTTTCTATGAGATTTTATAGGCTATTATAGTTTTGGAAAAACTATAGTTTTTTTTATAGTTTTTAGAAATATTTTATTCAGAATACAACATAGATGACATATCAAATTTTTAAACTGAGAAAATGTATCATCTTAAGGGAAAAATAAGTTGATTTTAAATTTCACGGCACTGAGGAGACAAGTTGCTCAAGTTTAGGAATAGGAATGTTGTCCCACTCTTGTGTAATACAGGCTTCTAGTTGCTCAACTGTCTCAGGTCTTCTTTGTCACATCTTCCTCTTTATGATGCGCCAAATGTTTTCTATGGGTGAAAGATCTGGACAGCAGGCTGGCCATTTCAGTACCCGGATCCTTCTTCTACGCAGCCATGATGTTGTAATTGAGGCAGTATGTGGTCTGGCATCATCATGTTGGAAAATGCAAGGTCTTCCCTGAAAGAGACGACGTCTGGATGGGTGCATATGTTGTTCTAGAACTTGGATATACCTTTCAGCATTGATGGTGCCTTTCCAGATGTGTAAGCTGCCCATGCCACACACACTCATGCAACCCCATACCATCAGAGATGCAGGCTTCTGAACTGAGCGCTGATAACAACTTGGGTTGTCCTTATCCTCTTTAGTCCGGCTGGCATGGCGTCCCAGTTTTCCAAAAAGAACTTTAAATTCTGATTCGTCTGACCACAGAACAGTTTTCCTCTTTGCCACAGTCCATTTTAAATGAGCCTTGGCCCACAGAAAACGCCTGCGCTTCTGGATCATGTTTAGATATGGCTTCTTGTTTGACCTATAGAGTTTTAGCCGGCAACCGCGAATGGCACGGTGGATTGTGTTCAACGACAATGTTTTCTAGAAGTCTTCCTGAGCCCATGTTGTGATTTCCATTACAGTAGCATTCCTGTATGTGATGCAGTGCCGTCTAAGGGCCCGAAGATCACGGGCATCCAGTATAGTTTTCCGGCCTTGATCCTTACGCACAGAGATTGTTCCAGAGTCTCTGAATCTTTGGATGATATTATGCACTGTAGATGATGATAACTTCAAACTCTTTGCATTTTTTCTTTGAGAAACTCCTTTCTGATATTGCTCCACTATTTTTCACCACAGCATTGGGGGAATCGGTGATCCTCTGCCCATCTTGACTTCTGAGAGACACTGCCACTCTGAGAGGCTCTTTTTATACCCAATCATGTTGCCAATTGACCTAATAAGTTGCAAATTGGTCCTCCAGCTGTTCCTTATATGTACATTTAACTTTTCCCGCCTCTTATTGCTACCTGTCCCAACTTTTTTGGAATGTGTAGCTCTCATGAAATCCAAAATGAGCCAATATTTGGCATGACATTTCAAAATATCTCACTTTCAACATTTGATATGTTATCTATATTCTATTGTGAATAAAACAAAAGTTTATGAAATTTGTAAATTATTGCATTCCTTTTTTATTCACAATTTGTACAGTACTTTTTTGGACTCGGGTTTGTATTACACAAACCATATCTTTCACATTTTTATATTCCTTCTTCGTTATAAGTTTTTTTTTTAAGCACAAAAAGAATGTTTTGCATTTCCAACATTTTCCCTTGAACCTGACTGACCAACTCTTTCAGAAAGTAAAGATTATGCAGTGATCCCATAATATATGGCTGAGTGACAGAGTGCTGAATTGTCTGAATGATAAACAATGGCACAGAGGAAGCAGATATTGTTCTAATTCATGTTGTCTTTTTTTTAACTCACTTGTTTAAATCCCAGGTTGGATGGATATTTTGATGTGAGAATCGTTCCTTTCCATACAACACCAATAACAACAGCTTCAATACTTCAATACAAGCAGTCAAAAGGCATTTTGTGTAGCTTGCCTTAACTGTCTGTTCTCATTATACCTTTCAAAATGTTGAAATGCTTCAACCTGGAAATAAAATGGACCTGATTGGGATTATACACACAACAGCTTATTCAAGCAGCCAATCACGTGTCAGCCGAACAACACATACAATCATACAGATACAACTTTTTCATTGACTTTCATTGACTGTGGCAGTTTTTTTGGTCCAGAAGGTCTTACTGATTAGTATTACCTGTTGATTTGCCAGGATTCTGATGCTACACTAAACACAGTCTGAAATCATTATACCAAAGGTAGACCCAGATGGTCTACTGCTTCCCATACATTTTCATTTACAGCTTTATTGAGAAGTCAATCATCTTAACCACTGAATGTGCAATTGTTTGAGAAGGCTCCTGAGTTTGTTGGAGAACATCATCAAGATCCCAGAGCTGTCAATACTATTTATTATTGGGTCACTGGCGAGAATAAAGATTATAAATGTATCCACACACACTTCCATAACGTAAGTCAAGTTAATCAAAGACGCGCGCCTGAATGACGTCACTGTCCAGGAGGGCGCGCTTATTTTTTAGCCATACCATTTTATAACGACAGGAAGTATATTAATAGGTAAATGTTAAGATGTCAGTTAGATATAGTGCTGATTTTTTTAATGCAAAACGATTGTTATTTTCAAACAACATTTAGCATATATTTCCAATCGAATATGTCACACATACAGTCACACATACACTCTCACACACACTTACACACCCCTCTCATGGTGGCTGAATGGATTCGTCCGCAGTGCCTGGAGTAGAGGGGGGCAATTTGAACCACGAAGTGACTCTGGTTTGTTTACAGCGTTTATAGTAATAATATTAATAATAATAATGATAATATATTTTTTATTTTTACATATTTTTGTGCATATCTTTTTTTGATCAGGTCTCGTTATGCTTTAATGGTAAGTTTGAATTTTTTTTTTTTTTTGCGTTTCTGCGTCTTGTTTTGAATGAGTTGGTTAAATGTATTTGGTTAGCTAGGCGTTATTAGCCGCGTGCACATTAACTCCATTCTCTTGCCTTAATGCAGTGATTTCTATACACACACACACACACACACACACACATATATATATATATCTCTTTACAGGTTCCGGCGATGTCTCAAACAACACTTCTAGAGGAGGTGGTTCAGTGGAGCCCGGATACATGTGAACAACAGCTGAAGGAGGTCTTGCCCAGACTTCTCATATCCTTTACTTCACACAATTTATTACAACACTGTATAATGACACAACACTGTCTAATCATAATCTCACAAAACACTGTATAATCACACACCGCTGTATAATCATAATCACACATCAATGTATAATCATAATTGCACAACACTGTAATCCCACAACACAACACTGTATAATCCCGAAACACTATATAATCACACAATACTGTATAATCACACAACATTGTATAACCGCAGATTTAATGACTCTTCACTTTATAGATGTCATAATACTGTTTAAGCACAATTTATACTTGGAAGCTTGACTTCCTTGACTCTTGTACTCCATTCATCAGAACACCAACAGCTGGAATGAGCACACCAGTAAGTGCTAAAAGTGTTGGATTGCTTTTGATGATGATTTAACTATTAGCTTTTTTTTATGTGATCTGATCATGTTTTGGTGGTTTATATTTGCAGATGTTCTACAGATTATTGTAGACATGTTCCTTCCCCATGTCCCTCCATCAGAACTCGAGGAAGAATGTTTCTCCAAAATCCTGCCTAAGGTAATAAGGTCTCGGACTCTCATTCCCCCGAATGTGTGTGTTCTTTTACCTGATGACGGACATTTTGCTTATTATTCGTATGTGGACATGTGTCTCATGCCACAGGTTGAGGTGATGTTCACTGGATTTCTGGAGGAGATTGCCAGGCATATTGGAGACCTGACTAGCCAGAACCCGGAGCTGCACACGTTCCTCAGGAGCATTCTGCAGGTATTAATGGGGTGTTAGAGGATTTCTGGTGGATGTTGGATGGTGTGTCTGGTCCGGTCACCCTGATGACATCTGTAGGCTGTGTTGTTAATAAGATGTGAAATGAATCTGCTTTGTAACGTGTTTGGGTGAAGATGATGGTGAAGACACTGGAAGCGCTGTCTGCGTGTGTACGTCGTGTGTGCGTTCTCGGCGAGGCTACGTCCCTGGACTCTATCCGCTCCCTTCCCCCTTGTGTCCTCCACGTCTTGAAGGACACCTTCCAGCACTGCAAGGTACTTCCCAAATCCTACACTTTGCAGTGGTTCTGTTGAAAATAGAATAGGCTCAGAATTTTAATGACAGTAATGTGAAATATTGGTACTTTTTCAAGCCTTGTTTTTCATCTTATGTGTGTTTGAGAGAGAAATAGAAGTTAGCAGCTAACTGTGATGGAGGGGGAACAGAGGGGAAAAAACTCAGTGGAAGCCAAACTTTAGCAGATTGCTGTTGTGTAAAAAGTGCACGTGAACTGATGCAGCAGTGTGTTTTGTAGGATAGTGAGGTTGTGTACGGTGGGAGACTGTCACTAGTAGGAGACCTGCTGCAGGGCCTGTTCAGAGAAGCCTACTCCCTCCAGAAGGGCCTGATGGAGCTGCTGGATAAGATCAGCCTGGAGAACAATGCCTCTGAAGAAGAAATATCTGATCTAGTCACAGGTATGTCTCTGAGTGCTATGCACGTATCTTTTTATTTCATGATTCCAGAGGAACTAGCAGCAAAAGGTAGTTAGTTACAGTCTGGAGTCTCCTGATGGATTCAGGGGAAGCTTTGATTTGCATGTTTTTATAGGACGACAGTAACGTTTTTGTTTTTCTTGGGCAGTGATTCACACGTTGCTGGACATATGCACAGTCATATCTGATCTGGATATTGCTTTGCATGCTAACACATGGAAGTTTATCATCAAGTGAGTAAAACGTACCCAAATTGCCATGACCATTGCCTGATTTACTTTCATTTTAATTAATTTTGTTTCGAACTGAACAGACTTAGTGAAAATGCATTTTAAATAGAATAATAATACAAAAAAAAAAAATCATTAGATAATTGATGATCAAGATCCCCTCTACTGGCTGAAACAGAGGAAACGTGAGAGCAGTTTGAGAGCTACCTGAATCATCACACCCCCTCAGCCGAGCCCATTAAACACTTACATCTAGTAATTATGCTCAATTGCGTATAAAAAAAAAAAGCAGTGTATAGGTCACACTGCTCACATTACAGCATTATGTCCTACACCTCGTCAGTAAAATGGAGAAATCTACGTTCACATTCCACCGAATACAAACGCACCCAAACACCAACCTCTCATTGCTACATTTTGTGTGCCCTCGAGCTTCTTAACCTGTTTTTATCTGCAATGTCCGACCAGTTATATGTGCATCAGTGCGACAGTAAATAAAGTGCTATTAGTAATATTTTGTTTATTTTCTGTCCCCCCTTTTTTTGTACACAATGAAAATTAAGTGAATAGAAAATAGGCACAAGGGCAGTGTGGAAGTTTGGGGGTCGAGTTTGACGTGCCTTTGAAGCAGCTGTTGACTGAAACTTGTTCACACAATGTGTCCGGTATGAACTGGCCCTGAATACTCAATCATTAAAAAATGCCAGTAAAACTCTCCATTGTCTGGACTTTTTATACGACTAATCATGTTTTTTTTTAAACCCATTTATAAGTTTCGCTCTCATGTCATACAAACGAAATTTCTCTCATGGCCACAGCACCAATAGACTATGAAGGGGCTTCATTTGAAATTTCCATCCTTTACATTTGTCCAGAATTCATTACCCTCTCCGTTTCCAGGCAAAGCGTGAAGTACCAGTCTCTGGTGGAGGAGCGACTGCGACACAGTGACCTCGTTACGTATTTGTGTGAGGACCTGCTGTCCTCGGTGCGGAATTCTCTGGAGATGGCCGAGCAGATGCAACAGTCGGATTTGAAGGTACAGAAACGCTCGAAATTGTCTAAGCCTTGCGCTCAATACAATAGAGTGTAGTAGTGCTGGTGAGTTCTCTCTGTCAGACTGTTTCACCGTACTGTACATACACACACTGTATGCCCATTTTTCAATTTTACTATGTTGCAGCCTACAATCATTCAAAAAGTGATCACAGGAATCTAGAAATGTCTGTATTTTTTTTATTTATTAAGAAACTGATATATCAAATCTACATTATTATTCAGACCCTTTGCAGCGACACTTGAAAATGAGCTCAGTTGCTTCCCAATTTTCTTGACTGGAGTCTACCTGTAGAAAAGGTTATTGGACATGATTTGGAAAGACACACACCTCTCTCTCAAAGGCCTCACAGTTGACAATAAGAGCAAAAACCAAGGCATGAGCTCATAGGAACTGGCTGCAGAGCTCAGAGACAGGGTTGTTGATATAGAGATCTGAGCAAGGCTACAAAACATTTCTGTCACACTGAAGATTCCAAAAAGCACTGCAGACTCCATCAGACTCTTCCAAGAGCTGGTCGCCCGGCCAAACTGAGCAATCTAGGGAGAAGGGCCTTAGGTCACTGGTGGTGTAGTGAGCACTCTGACTGACCTCCGAAGATCCTGTGTGTAAATGGACAAATCTCCAGAAGGACAACCATCATTGCAGACCTCCACTGATCTGGGCTTTATGGCAGAGTGGCTAGACAGAAGACTTTCCTCAGTGCAAAAACAACAGTCAGGTGGAACCAAGAATGAACTGTTTGATCTCAATTCTAAACGTTATGTCTGGAGGAAACCAGGCACTGCTCATCTGGTGATGAGGTACTGAGATATCTTCAATAAAAACCTATTCCACAGCACATAGGACCTCAGATCTCCGACCTTTCCTACATGGCAATGACTCTAAGCACACAGCCAAGACAACACAGTGGCTTAGGGACAACCCTGTGAATGTCCTAGAGTGGACAGAGCTCTGACTTTAATTTGATTGGATTTGTTGTGTGGACTTTACTGTGAGAAAGAGTCTGTAGTGTCATCCATTGAAGCCAAGGTTGGAATATTGTGTTTGAAACTAATCCAATTTTTTAAAAAGTTCATTTTTCACTCTTTTAAAAGGATCTCGTGAGGTGCACCGAATACAAGGTTTTTCAGAAAACCACAAAAATGTGCAGATTTTTTGCCAACACTTTGGTCCATTACATAAAGGTACCAGCTGACAAGCCCATGGCTACATATACCATATTACAACTATTCATTGGTGATAGTTATTATCTAAAAGGTTTTTTTTTTTTTTTTTTTCTTTTTTTTTTTACAGGAATTTAACCCATTTCTTTCAAAGTTCTGTAGTCGTTTTCACCTGCTGTACCTGCAAGTCCTCAGGTAATCTCAGTATTAATTTAACTCGAATTTCCAAAAAAGTTGGGACACTGTGTAAAATGTAAATAAAAACAATCATTTGCAAATCTCATAAACCCATATTTTATTTACACTAGAACATATAAAACATATTAGTTTAAACTGAGGAAATGTAGAATTTCAAGGGAATAATAATAAAATTTGATGGCTGCAACACATTTTCAAAAAGTTGGGATTTAGCAACAAAAGTCTGGAAAAGATGTGTTATGAAAATGTAACAGTTGGAGAAACATTTGCAACTAATAAGTCTAATTGACAAAAGCGTAGTAAGATAATTGGTTATAAATAGTGTATTTAAAAAAAATGGCGCAGAGTCTCTTCGAAGTAAAGATGAGTGGAGCTTCACCAGTCTGTGATTGTATCTACAGATTGTGAAACATTTACAAAATAATGTTTCTCAACATAAAATTGCAAAATAATGAGAATCACTATTGGATGCCTGTGATCTTCGCACCCTCAGGCGGCACTGCATTAAATGGATACTGCAATGGAAATGATTTCTGGAAAAAAAGCCCATGCTTAATAGCACCTCCAGAAATCATTGTTTGTGAACACAGTTTGCCATGTCATCCACAAAATCTCTTTAATGCAAAAAAGCAGGCATGCTTGAACATGATCCAGAAATGCCGCCATCCTCTCTGGTCCAAAAACCATGGACACCACGTTCTCTGGACTAAAGAGGAGAGGGATCATCTGGCTTGTTAAACATGGCTTATTTTTGATCTTGCAACCATCAAATTTAAAAAGACCTTATTTTATCTCTAAAATGGTATATATATTCTCAGTTTAAACATTTGATTTCCCCCCCCCCTGTTTTATTGTGAATAGAATATGGATTTATGCGATTTGCAAATCCTTGCATTCTGGTTTTATTTACACTTTACACAGTGTTTCAACTTTTTAGAAATTTGTTTTTATATGTAGCACTACATAAATCCTTTGCTGTGTAAAACTGTTCAGTCAGCTTTTTGGCCAGCTGTATTTATTTTTATTATTACCATATTCTGTTACCCCTTTGTTTTCTTCCTCTCTCACATCCTCTTTTAATCTCGTTAATCTCACTTTCTCTCATTTCCCTCTCCAGTAAATTTCCTCCTCGTGCCTCTGCCCCGTCTGTGCCCATTGGCCTGGATGAAGAGTTGAGCAGTGTGGTTTTGGTTCCCCTGGATGCTATGCTGACACAGCTTTTACCCATGAGGTCTTTTGTCGAGTGCGTTCTGACCCCGGCCCAGAGTAAGGCCACAATACATCAACTACAAACCATGGAATGCAGCTCTAGCTCTTTTGACTTTGCTGAGATATTTCATGTCCTTCGAATAGGATCAGGAAAAGGAGGATGCCAGCAGGAAAATATTTGTGAATAACTCGGTCAGAGTCGAGGTCTCTTGTCATTAATATAATGCTATTGCTGTCAGCCAGGGACACATTGTGTCCTTGAGTTAGATATATTTTGCTTGTGCGTGCACAAGAGTTTTGAACTCCACAGGTCAGTCATGACCGTCTGCTAAATATGTATCCTTTGCTTTTTTCCCATCAGGACAATGGGCAAGTAATAATCTCAGCCGTATTGTAAGATATATTTTATATTGTAAGATATTTTTATAAGAAATGTTGTGGGGAAGAACATTCGCCTTTATTCACCCTATGTGTTCTTTAAGTTCTATATGCTCATTTTGTTGTGGAAAATGTTTATTTTATAACTACGTGACCGTTTTTAGCATTCACTAAGAGTTTGTTGTCTCGCTCCGCGTTTAGAGAACAGTCCAGAGCTCGCTCTGCCACAGTGTCTCCTGCTGGTGAACGTGTTGGCGAAGCTCGGCACCCAGACAGACGAGACGCTGTGTCTCTGGTACGATGGCAGTCAGTTCTCAGAGGAAACACACAGGTGTGCATTTAACCTTTAAGACAGAGGCTATTATCCATTATTATGTACGTATTTCACATCAAGCACATGCAACATTTCTGTCAGGCTGTCCATCTTCGAGGCGGTTTTTCTGAGTTTCCGTCAGTGCCTGGTAGAGCGGACTGTTCCTGTACGGTTGCCTGGGGTGATGATTCATGGCCAGGCTCAGGCCACTGTAAGCCTGCACCAGCATGTGTGTGTGTATCTGTGTGGCTGTGTGGCAGCACTGCCTGCTCAACACTTCCCGAAGCTGGTTAGTACACTACTGCCTTCCTGTAGAGGGTATTCACAAACATATTTCTGTATTTAAACCCTAATTCCTAAAAAGTTAAATTAAAAAAATGTAAATTAAAACATTAAAAAATTAAATTAAAAAGTGAGAATATGTACCATTTTAAGGGGTAAAAAAAAAAACCCTAAAAAAGTTGTTACAGGGCCATGTTTACCACTTAGTAGCAGGTCAGTTCAGCACCCGGACTCTTCTACAAAGTCATGCTAATGTAATAGATGCAGAATGCAGTTACCATTGTCTTGCTTAAATACGCAAGGTTTTCCCTGAAAGACATTTTCTGTATGAAATCATTTGTTGCTCTAAAACCTATATATATTACGTTCAGCATTCATGTAGCCTTTCCATATAGTCAAGCTGCCCATTCCACAGGCACTGATGCACTCCTATACCAACTCCTATATCTCTTCTTTAGTCCAGAGGATGTGGCCATGGTTTCCTAAAATCAATTTAAATTTTACTTAGTCTGACCACAGTTATCCACTTTGCCTCAGTACATTTTAAAAGTGCTTTGGCCCAGAGAGGATATAACTGTGCTAATTTCTGGAAGTGTTTCTGGAAGTGTTAATGAGCCCATGCACTAATTTCTCTAACAGTATCATGACCGTTTTAAATGCAGTGATGCCTCAGGGCCATCAGGGTACATTTCCTCAAGTGAAACATTTGATGTTTTCTATTGTGAATAAAATAAGGGGTTTTTATTTAGTTAACACAGTGTCCCAACTTTTTTGGAATAGGGGTTGTATGTATACCCCTGGATATAATGTAATCGAGCACGGGCATCCAAGCCACGAACCATCACTTTGCAGGAAATGAATTGAGCATCTGATCTGCTCTCTGCCTAGACAGGAATGAATAGATGTATGGATGAAAAACCTGCGCATGTAGTGATGTGTAGTCTCGCTGTCTCTCCTCATCATTGTTAGGAGCGGTCATTGTTGGGCGCTGTGCTCCAGTCAGACACCCAGGCAGCCATATTAGCCACTGACGTCTGGTGCTTCCTGGCACGGTAAGTGTG
Organism: Silurus glanis; assembly: GCA_014706435.1. Taxonomy (NCBI): domain Eukaryota; kingdom Metazoa; phylum Chordata; class Actinopteri; order Siluriformes; family Siluridae; genus Silurus; species Silurus glanis. The sequence continues at coordinate 301,765 of JAAIIK010000432.1, forward strand.
TGCACACACCCAGCAGTGGCTGCAAAGTTTCCAAAGCTCACATTGAGTCAGATGCACGTCAAAGTGTGTTCAATATGCTTTTCATTAGTAAACAACTTCATATGAACTCAAGGTGGGTTTTTTTTTTCATGAGTCAAGCTTAGGGGGTTATGAAATGTCTTCCCAAGATTGTCTGTGATTAGTTGACGGGCAACTGTGTGTGTAAAATGCGATCGTGTTTGATTATTTGAAGCATATAGTGGCAGAACATTACGGTATAGTTCTGGAATGGGTAACCAGTTTTCAAAAGAACAGTTTCATTATTTATATGTTGTTGAATGGATTGTTGATTCCCGAACTTTCTCCCTCTTTGTATGTACGCACGTGTAGATTCGGTACGGCTGAGTTGTGTCTACACCACGTTCTCCTCACAGCTCACCTGGTGAGTGCAAGCAGCTGAATGTGACCTTTCTTTCTGTGCTCTCAAAGTGATTTTGGAAATCTCTCCCGGGAGCGACAGGATTAAGCTCTCTGTTTCACCAACACTCCAACAGAGGTGACAATTGGTGTCAAATCTGTTTTGGGAATCGGACACCTGTCTGTACGTCCATGCTAATCTTACCTGTAGTGCTTGGCCTGGAGGCTTTATCTAAACTTCTGGGTGTGTGAGGATGCCAAAGAAAAAGAGTCAACAATCGATCATTTTGACTTTTTTTAAGAAAAAAAAAAAATTACAATTGTAGTATTTAGCTGGAACCCCTAGACATGACTAGACAATGGGTTTTCTCCCTGGTGATGCTCTGCCAGGTCAGTACTACAACTGCCTTCACTTCCCGCTAGTCCTTGGGACATGTTGCCTTCGCTTTTGTCTTCACGTGAATTTCAGGAAAAAGCTCAATGAGTTCTCTTCCCAGCACTCTAGTATTCACTGGGCATATGATGACCAAACACCTCATACCAGCTGTGAAGCATGGCGGTGGAGGTGCGAAGGTTTTAATTTGTTTTTCAGTCTCATGACCTGAGGAACTTGGAGTTATTTAGGCAACTTTATTCCAGAATATTCCTGAAATGATTCCTGATGTGGACAGGACAATGATCCCAAACACGCAGGCTTATCAGTAGGTCTTGAAATTGCCAAGACAAAGTCCAGGCCTCAACCCCCAAGGAACGCAGTTGGTGATAAGTCTCTCAGACATGACAACATATTCCAGAGGGTGTTCTTTCTTTTCTCCTTAAGTAAATCATTTTGTGGGAAGTTTCGATTTGTGAGCTGTTTCGATTTTGTCCTTTGCTTCTTCATTTAGAAACTGAATTTTCTCACATGTGACACACTTTCTCATTCCTTTGAATTTCTAGATAAAGTCATGCCCAAGTGTGAGCTGTCAACGGACTCATTTGGGTTTGTTGCTACGACGCCTGTTATTTCTTATGACTCCAAGCCACCAGGCAAGTGTTTTCCATGCAAACACCCCCTCCAAAGTACACACCCTAACACAGTATAGTGCTCCGATGCATTTGTATTAGTGCAGTTACGCCAAATTGTTCAGTGCAAGCAATTGTGTTACAGGAAGTCCACATGACGTTGATACTGTTTGTGTGTGTGTGTGTGTGTGTGTGTGTGTGTGTGGGTTTTCTCTCTTAGTTGGAGTTTGTTGAAAGCTTCTCACCATCTCGGGATGAGAACTTGTGTGTCTGGAGACCCGTTCTGCTCAGTAGTCTGTGCTCGGATGCTCGTGCTCGTGTGGAGAGGGATTTATTGAGCAGGGCCCGAGCGGCTCTGGATGCCTGGCATGGTGCAGGCTACAGGCTGAGGAACGTACTCCTACTGGTGAGGACATCACTGGTTTAATAAATCGTGTGAAGCTTCTCATCTTTCTCAGAAATTCAAAAGGTTTCCAGCTACGTCGTGTGTGCGCGTCATACACAAGACAGGTTTAAAGGGGGATTTCTTTTTTGGGTTTTCATGTGGTGGAAACAGGACTTCTGTCAACACGAGTTTATCACACACACACACACACACACACACACACACACACAAACCATGGCAAGGTTACAGTATTGTATTCAGTACTTTGAAACGTACCCTGAACAAACTTTGATAAAGTGATATAGAAATCTAAAACAGATTGAGGCCATGGGAAAATTGGGGATATTGTTTTTAACCACTTAAGATATTTTAGTGATGTGAAACAGACCTCTAAACCAGCACCACAAGATTAAGTGCTCTTTTCCTTCACCCTTTTTAGCGGTGCAGGACTCTCATAATATCCACAAACATTAAAAAAAACGCATTGTTGAACGAATAGACGAATGAATGCATTTTAAATCCGCATGCTAAATATGTCCTGCTAGTAAACTATTATTAGAGTCAAGAATCAAGATCAAGAAAGCCTGAGAGAAAGAGATCATTAGGTGATCACCTTAAAAAAAAAAAAAAACATATAACTAAATTATTAATTAGCAGTGGGTAAATGTCCTGTGTGGCGTCTTCCTGTCAGGAGACCCTCTCACCCCTAATACAACATGAATGCAAAGTTCTAATCGAGCTGAATTGCATTGTTCTCATTAATGATCAAAATGTTTACTGTTTGTGCAAAAAAAAAAAAAGTAATGTTTCAAATCTTTCTCACTCTCATTTCTCCCTGGTTCAGAACAAGGCATTGGGTTGTTTATTGGTGGTGGTTCGAGGGGAGCCTCTGCACACTGAAACCATGACAGCTTCACTAAATATCATTCATCAGCTGTGGAATCGCATGAATGCTGCCCAGGTTAAAGAGCAAAACTCTCTACCAATGTATTTTGTATGTAGAAAGTCACAGTAGACATCGAGATCATTCGAGGCTGTGTTTTAGCAAGTGTTAGTTAATGGTGCACTGACAAACCACTGTAATTTTGTGTCTTGTGTAGGTTCAGAGCCATCCTTCTCTTCAGTGCACCCTGAAGCTGCTTCTGTCCATTTCAGGGAAGTTGATCAAAGGTCTAGAACCACAGGCTATAGTTCAGGTAACAGGTTTCCCCTCATTGTTCCTTTTTTTTTTTCATGTCATGTATTTTCTTTCTTTCCTCTCTATACTTAATAATAACCTTTTCTGTACAGGGATTTGGTTCAGTGGCGGACCACAAGTTTTGTTCAGTCTCCGCCTCGCATTCTTGTGTAGTGCCGATGTTTTTATTATTAAACTTGAAAATATACAACAATGGTATGGGTATATAAAAAGGAACTAGAGTTAGCGCAGTGTCACTGTCGCTGCCACTTCCTGGTTATCGCTAGTGTTAGCGCTGTGGATTCTTTAGCAAGTTCTATCCAGCTTCAAGAATTTCTTTTAAAAGGAGAAAACCCTGACAATTCCGCACATCCGCGTGAGCGAACGAATGAAGGGTGCAAGGAATTGAAGGTGTTTGTTTTAGTATGCTGAAATAAGTAGAAAATTTAATGCAAAACCCACACCCACTTGTATACACATCTGTATTACCCAAATGGAGTCTTAACAAATGTGAACTATTTCATTTTTTTCCATTGTGGCAATTTGATCGATTTAATCACTATAAGGAAAAAGTGTTTTAATAATAATTAACCATGCATTTCTTTCTCCTTAACTGTACTGAAATCAAACCGAACCGTGACTTTTGTGTATCGTTACACGCTTAGTACATAGTTAATATGTATGTGTTTTGTACAGAATATCAGCAGTGGATAATTGTGGTATTTCTAGGGATTTTCCTGTCTGACTGGCTTGAATCTCCACAAATGCAACGACGACTTGGTGCTGGCTGCTTTGGATTATTTGGCCTCCATGGGGAAAGTATTTGTTCCTTGTGATATTCAGGTATATAAAGTTTTGTGGACAGACACTTTATTAAAGTCGACGTTGGTAATAAAAAGAGCATTTTTGTTTATTAATTCTTTACATAATTGTAGAAATGTTACTCCTGCCACGGAGTATTAATTCTTAGTAGTTTTTACAGCACCACATGCCAATGTGAATTTTTTGCTGCGTTTCTTTTTTTCTTTCTTTTTCTTTTTCCACTAAAGTGCAGTCAACACTTTTTAAAATGAAGTTGCTATTTTTGCACTTCATTATTAAAAGCCTGATTTACTGAGCATAACTGTGTTTCCCCACTGCGTCCAGTTCCAGGTGCTGCCCAAACTCAGCGCTCTGTTCAGCACACTGCTGATTCACGAGTCTTGGCTGCTCCATCAGCACACACTGGAGGCCTTTGGCACTTTTGCTGAGGTTCGAGGCTCTTAAAAGTTATAAATAAACAGAAATATTCTTTATGCCCCAATGCATTTGGGGTTTAATGTGTTTCACGCTTTCTTTCCTTTTTTTTTTTTTTTTTTATATACGAAGGCCACCAGTCATGAAGAGATCATTTCTCAAAGTCTGAGCACAGAGGAGATAAAGAGCAAAGTGGTGAACTTTCTCAGCAAAGTACGCAATGCGACACCCACACGTGCCAACATGCTATCATTTGTTCTCTGAAAGTGCTGGAGATGAACATGTCTAAATTATTATTTCTGCAGGTCATCCCAGGCCAGCAGCAGGCTGCAGGGGTCCATATGGAGAGGCTGAGGGCTGAAGCAGCTGTGATAGAAAGACACAATGATAGACTGGAGAGCGGAGAACAGATGTCTGCTGAAATATCTGAGGTGTGTCATCTGTATAAAAACAGCAAATCATTGGCTTTGGTTCAGCACTGAGTGCACTGACTTCTGTACCACAGAAGCTGCTGATCTCCTGGGATTTTCACATACCAGTCTTTTGGGTTTATATAAAACGTGGGTGAAGACACCTTGTTGATAAGAGAAGCCTGAGAATATAACCAGTCATTCTCCTCTGAGCTCGCACGGTTATAGTGTGTTTAAAAAAACAGGAGACCAGCAGTTATTAAAATACTCACTGCCCCTTTGACACCAACAACTGATTTTATATTGTATTTTATAGATTATATGTAAGAATTTGTGAAGTCTAAGTATGTACACTTGTCTAAACCCATTATCTAGCACTGCAAAGATAACTCCGATGGTCCCAGAGTTACAACAGTTCAACTTCCAATCTTACAATGATGCTACGCCACAATTGTACAAATATTTATAAAGTTTTCACGCACACAACCATGTCCGTACCTCTACTACATTAAAAATGTATCCAATTCCCAAATATCTGCTCTGTGTTGGTCCCTTTACATCGATGGAAAGGTCGCAGAAACGCGGATTTTGCAAATTAATCCGGGTTGCGCTTTACAGTGCGAAAGCGGCCTCTATAGGTGAATCACTGGCTGTTTATTTGTTTATTTTTCCACTCATTTTATATGCGACTTTTTATTTATTTAGAGTTTAACATTTTTGTTTCGGTTTCAATGCACCGTCTTATTTTCCTCACTATTTATACCTATAATTGATATAATTGTATTTATTTCATGACCTCTAGCTAACACTACAAAAACTGAATTCCAAACCTCGTGCTCTTTTAGCCGTGTGCCAAGCGGCCACGCCAGGAGACCAGTAAACAGGACGAGTATGAGCGCTACCTCCAGGCAGCAGAAAGCGCTCTGAGGGCACTGCAGGCTATTGGTGGTGAAGCTTCATCAGTTCCACAATGGGTAACACCAAGACTGCAGGACTTACAAACTCTGATCTCACAAATCAGCAGTACTGCATCCCAGCCACCCTGATAAGGATACAATGCAGCACAGCAACTCGTCCTGGTTCTCACACACTCCTGCCAATTTCAGTGGTAGGTAACAGGTATTAGGGCAAGAGCACTTTTTTAAAAAAATCTTTATTTAATTTTATGAATGTAATGTCTCTAGTGTTTGTACATTAAACGCATCCTTCACTCAATGTTATTGCTACTGGTCTCTAATTATCTAATTCTCTTTGGGTAGTGGATGATTTTGGAAGAAAAAAAAGGCATCAAAACAATCAGATCAATACCTTAAAACCTTTTTTTATTTATTTAATCAGCATCTGACAATACAAATAAATTATAATTTTCTCTTTCAGCAAAACCCCACCCCTAAAACAGTACACTATACATATAGGATGAAGTTGACACTGACTGTTCCATATAAGCGGATCTCATGTTGGCACAAAGGAAAAATAAAATCTGAGAACGAACGCCAGAGCCAAAACATTTCTGTCAGGTTTTGGCAAAGAGCTACACACATTTCCCAGAAAACCTAGTGGTGAGATGAAAGAGAAGGCATGGGACTCGACACGGTTTCATTGTTTGTGCAGCTTTAAAAGAGAGACCAGTCTCAAACATCACATCACACTTGATTGCAAATCTCCTGCCCCCGACTGTTGATTTTTATCCCTTCAGAATTATATAAAGTGGTTTTGTTGCAATTGCAATAAATATCACTGGTAATGGCTTTCACATCTTCCATTATGGCTTAGTGCCCTCTTGTACAATGTTAATAAGTAAGCCAGCAAAAAATAAACAAAAAGGTAACCCCCTTTAAAGCGTCACATTTTAAAATGAGTGTGATGTATTCAGAATCCCCATAAACGCAGCAGGGGAAAAAAATGCAGCGTTGTCCAAATGAGTAGCTCTACAGCTACACTTCTGCGCTTCCGCTAGTGTTAAAAGGGCACTTCAGCTGGTCGCGATGGCCACAGACTCGGTTTGAACACTTCGACCGTCTTCCTGTGCACAGTCTCGTTCACAGGTCCAGCGGTCATGACCACGTGTTCTCGTCTTCCCAGTTGATATCGCTGTCACCCCAGGCCTCTGCATCAGCCTGTAAAAGACACAGAGGATCCAGTCAATCAAAACCCCACACTATTACCACTGCAGATTTTGGGGTCAGTAGTTATGGAAGAGGTAAACAGATGGAGAGACTAAAAGTGAGTCAAAATGCACACAAGCTTCTAGTGTTAACTGGCTCGTAAACAGCGCCACACTGTGGATGCTGAGGGTATTTTTTATTTTGTTGCATGCAATCAGCTTGGCTTTGGAACTGATCTCTCTGTTGAGCTGTAAAATGCAATAACCCTTAGAGATTAAATCGTGATAAACCGACACATCAGAACAGTGCTTGTGCCAGTGACTGGATCCGAATAAAGCGAACCCTCACCTCGGTCATATCGGCTGCAGCAAACTTGGCGGTCAGTTCCATTGTGTTTAAGTGTGTAGTGTCTGGCTCAGTGTGAGATCCTTCTGCAGCTGGGAGTCCTTCAGGCTTGCTGACTGAACCCCCTATGGGTAAGAACATGCTCGAAGACATCTTTATATCAGGTACCATGTCAGCGAAGAGGTCCAGCTCTGGATCTTTATCTGGTTTCTTTTTCACCTCGATGGTGAACTCTTCTCCTAAGCCTCCAGATCCTGCACTCCTGGGTCCATTTTTTAGCTTGGCTTCTGGAGCGACACCTCGTTCGCTAGGCCTGGTATCTATGACGTTCTGCTCCCAGGCTTTATCTGAAGACACGTTCTTCGGGCCAGACGCGGTTTTTACTGAAGCAGTACTCAGTTTGAGTGCTTTCGACTCTCTCGCAGGGCCAGAAGTCGGTGCGGCACTACGGTCGTTTAAGGACCTCGCCGCTGGGACTGGCTGAGGTGTGGCACTTGAGTGCTTGGAGATGACCTCAGAATCATCAAAATCATCCCAGGGTCCATCATCATGGGCAGTAGTGGTTGGGAAATCTGAGTCACTGTCTGTAGACTGTATGCTAATTTGCACAGGCTGGTATTTGCCAGATTTCTCCCCCGCGTCCTCCCAGTCGGGCCAGTCCTCGTCTGGGTCCTCCGTTCTGACGCCGTTCTCTACCTTCTTCTCTTCGCTGAAGCCATTTAAGGGAAGAGCCATATTTCCGTGTAGCACTGAAAAAAAAAAATCAGACATCGAACAAAGATGAATGAATCTCGCTGCTCAATATTCATCAGAATCCTCCATGTACTTTACCGTGTAGTCGTTTCTGGAGATGTTACAGTAGAGTTACAGAATCTCCCCATTCTACTGGCCTTACCTGGATTTGATGTCGAGGGCAAGTGAGCATCTCTTTTGACGGATTGGAGAGAGTTCAGCTTCTCCAGAATGACTTCTTCACATTCTAAGTGCTTAGGCAACAGACTCGTTACTCTGCTTGGCTGCGAACTCCGAGGCAAAGACTCTTCAACAATACGAACCGGGGAGTCTGCACATGAAAACCAGAAGCAATACGAAAGAGAGGATTACACCCAGCTGCGTGTCTGTACTACTTTTCTGATACATCAAATCCACATGTGAACGTTTTATTAAAACACTGCCCCTCTATGATTATTGGTATTGAACAGAAGACAAAGTGAGAAACTGACTTTCAGGCGTAGCCTCAGTTGACTTGGTGAAGTTTGGGGTGGTGCGCTTAAAGACTTTGGTCCTCTCGCCTCCCACCACCACCTGCGCCCCCAGTAAGGGCACCAGGACCGCCAGGCTTTGCAGGGTCATGGCAACCAGAGCGTCGTTTGTGTCTCTCATTCCCAGCAACACCTATGTAATGTTAAAAATAACATACAATTCGGTGTCGTCAAGTTCTCAGAAGCCTTTATGTGTGCGTGTGAAATACTTTGCTATAAGCATTGTTCCTAATGACTTTTTTTTTATCGATACGGAATTTTCAGAAGCAAAAGAATGGACCTCAGAAGCCACGTTTAACGTTCCTTACTTAAGAGGTGGTTCCTGTTTCGCACTGACCTGAGGTAGGATCTGGTTCTTGAGCTCGTCGTGTGAGAAGAACTCGGCGTAGACGTGGATGTGGGAGAGGAGCACCACGCGGACGTGTTCCTCGTTCACTTTAAATAGCTTCAGAAGATGTGGCACCACGTGTCTCCGGTACAGCGGGACGGACAGCAGGCACTGCTCCCCGACGCGTCCGGCTGAATCTGCAACACACAACAGCTGCAGTGTGTATTCCAACAATATAGAACAACCTAAAGCCACATGAGTTTCTTACCCTTTTTGGGCTGTAGCAGGTGAGGCAGGAAGCTTTTCACAGCAGTGGGTTCGGCAAACACCAGAGAATTTAAAAGTTTCGGTGCCAAACGAGTAGCGATTAGTTCTTCATGGAGGCTGTGAACGCGGTCCAGGAGAAATCTGGAGAAAACCCACACACTCATTTATGATGTATCACACTCTCATACAAAAAACAAAAACAAAGAAACCAGAGACTTCTTACTTAAAGAACTCGTGCTTTTCATCCTCCGATTTTAAAGTCAAGCTCTTTAGGAAGTTCATGATGTCCAGAAAGTCATTCCTGCTGAAAGGAATAGAGAAGTAAAAGTATTAGATTTAGACACCTGAAAGATCAAAAGAGTTGTCAAGACGTTCATCACCAACGCCCCCACCCCCACCCCAAATAACTTAACATGGGACATACTAAGCACATGAGTCCAGACGTTTGTATTCCGGACTTACGTGCGTTTCTGTACGAGGTATGCTTTATTATTAACGTGTTTACCGAGTTTGGTCTTTTAAAAACGTGTCTTATTGCGTTTCGAACGTCCCCTTAATGTTAAAACATCCGTTATATTTGTGCGCACCTGAAGAACTCGTGGGTCAGTAGGCTGCTGAGGGCCGGCCGCAGCGTGGGGTCAGAGGTTAACAGGCTGACCTGCAGCGTGCTCCTCAGACTCTCCAGCAGTTCATCTGACACTGAGAGACACACAGACAAGAGGTCAACACAACACTGGGGGGGGGAAGGAATGAGTGAAAGACGAGGGTGAGGATGGAAAAAGGAGGAAGATGAGAACATATTTGATGGACTCATACGCCATCACTGTGAGGAAACGGAAAAAAACTGACGCGTTGTGGAAACAAACCGACAAAGAACAAATTGTACTTCAGCAAAACGTGACTACATCCAACAAGGAACGTTCACACGGATCTCCTGGAGGATTACAGTTCAGTGGTGCGCCAGAGAATAATACTGACCGTAACTGCTCAGCAAGGGGAGGAGGGCCTCGACCAGCACACCGAAAGAGAAGGCATCCCGCGCGTGGGCGTGTTTTTCGGGAAGCGTCTTGAATCCGCCAAGCTACAGAAAAAAAACCCCGCCATGATTACATTTTTTTTTTTTTTGTTAACCGAGTCACTGAACCGTAATGGCTCTTGAGGTAATGGAAAAAATCGTATAACATCAAATGAGAGGGGGCTCACCTTCTCCTCCGGAGGCATGTTGCTGCTCTCTCTGGCCGTCTGAACGCTGGCGAGAAACTGGTACAAAACACAAAGTTCTCGAACCTTCTCCGGGGACATTATGTAATAACTGTGGTGAAGGGGTCACGTAAACGTTATCACGTCTTACCTCTGGCGTCGCTTCAGAAAATTTGCAGACTGTTTCCATCCCGCCGAGCTTCCAGTGTCCGTCATCGCTGACGAATACGGACGACATGCACACGTTGTTGTGGCTCGATTTTCCCTACAGACAAACAGGACACTAAAGTCAAGAGATTATAAACCTGGCGAGAATAAAAAAAGAAAAACAAAAAAAAAGCTATTATATCCACACGAATATATTTGCGGTTTGCGAGCTCTGTGTGTCCAATCAAATGGTGCAAAAGGTGTTACTGCACACCTGCTAGATGGCCCCGGTGTCACCAACTTAAAATCTGATTGGTTAAAGCATAAGCCTTAAAGCAACGTGTACTTCATGCTACAGGCGTACACACTGCTGATTCTTAAGGCCTCATGCAGAATGAACATGTGAAACGAAGGCCGAAATCTGATTGGATAGAAAGTAAATAAACTTATTCATAAAAATAAATATTAAAACGTGTGCAATTAAAAAAAATATATACAACTGTTGTTTGTGCCGCAGGCATCTAATTTAGAAATGATTAAAAACACAGAGGAAAGCACTGTGTACGCAGCTCTTACCCTGTCGTGGAGGAATACAAGAGCCTGCAGCAGATCGTAGATGCCAGCGCAGATCTCCTCGGGGGTGAGATTCCCCAGCAGCAGCCCCAGAGGCTTCACCCTCTCCGTCACCAGGTGTATGCCTCCATCCTGCACGAAGCAGGACAGGAAGCGCAGCAAACATGGGTGTCTCAGAGTCTTCAGGTGCTAAACAAAGAATAAAGAGCACTGGTTATCTTATAACGTAGATAAGAGCCTTTGAAGAACATCAGGTCAGGAACTAATACTGAGACGTTCCTCATTTCGCTCTCAGAACAGCTTCGTTCTTCATGGCATAGATTCCATGGGTTTATGGAAACGTTCTTTTGAGGTTCTGCTTCTACAAGTTTCATGCAGATGTTTGAAGGACTGATAGAACCAGGCCCAGGAGCACACTTGGTGTGAACCAGATGAGAACAGGTTCCCTTTGCTCTTAAGGTTTCTTAGGTATACCATCTCAGGCATCAAAGTGAACTGAAGATCTTGCGATGTATTTGCACTGTGCTGCTGCTAGATGATTGGCTGATTAGAGAACTGCACGAATAAGCAGCTGTTCCTAATAAAGTTTAACTAATACAGGATATGAATTAAAAATCTATCACTATAAAGCTGAAGCGAGTATGAAGGATAAAAGGGTGTTGATAATGTGTCTAATTTGTTTTTTCTCTGAGATAATTTCTTCCCATCTGTACCTTGGCGGCTTTGTTCACTTTGTCGTCGTTGCCCTGCTTGTAGACGAAGACCGAGGCTGGTTTTCCATCCTGCAGTACAGCGGAGAACATGTTGAGGCCTGAAGGCAGTGTTACTGACGGTTCTTCCAGCACACAGCCCCTCAACCCACTGCTCTCCGCTCCCATGCTGACTGTGAAATCAGCAGAATACACTGGAAGGGGCAAAAAAAAAAAAATAAACAACACATCAGATATGAGCTCAAGAGGCCACTGGTATCTGTATAGCGAGAAGAAAAACAGCAACATCAAGGGTATAGCAGAGAAAGCAGGGCAAAAGAAATTAGGATGGTAGTGCAGGGGAGGGTCAGAAAGATCTGGACAGAGCAAGGAAGTGGAGGACAGGAGAGGGTGGGACTGTGTAGGAGAGTGTGGGATAGGTCTGGGCAGAACAGGGGAGAGGAGGGCAGGGCAAGGACAGATCGGGGAACAGCAGGGGCAGGGCAGGGACAGAGCAGGGAACAGCGGGGGCAGAGCAGGGACA